>JAGFPH010003319.1:70909-83536 GCA_018207615.1 Philaenus spumarius | reverse complement strand
GAATCATTTACGATTTTTTGCCGCTAGGTGTCGCTGCTTCAACTTGTAAATGAATTGCCTTTATAGTAGTCTGTTCCTCTCTCTCGCACTCATGCGTGTTTAGTTCAGCAATTATGAATGGTTTCTTTTGATAATTTAAATGATTTTTATATAGGGATATATTTTGAATTGTTACAAGGGGTTTGTGATATTGTGCCGATTTCATTTGTCAAATATTTTTTCTTACTCTGTTTATTGTTAAATTGTTTGTGTTTTAGAATTTTATATTTTTTGACATTTTTTTAATCAGTCTTATATTAAACTTTCCGAGGGCACGTTGGCATAAGCACAGATCCTCTTTAGAATCGCGTTTCAGCAAGGAACTGGTTGACTTAGATCCCATGTAAATGTTTTGGGAGTATTGTTTTCCCTGTTAAAAGGATTAAAACAGTAAAATTATTGACCATATCATTTATTGAGCTGTGCTAAACAATAGCAGGTGATAACAAAGATATTTATAGACTCAACCCATAAGGTGTTATTTCAAATCCATCGCGGTGTACATTCTTTCTGAACTGGAAAGTCACAAGAGGATATCTTGATAGGAGTGTGGTAGCTGTTATATAAATCTGACAAGAGTATCCACATAAATTTTGCTGCTAACAAATGACTGTAATGGTGTGCAATAGAATCTCCTACTAATAGAATTGGTGGTGATAATTATTGGATTAGATTTATTAAGTTTTTGTGCAGCGTGGTGGCAAGATCAGGGAACAAATAGTAATTTTAAATGGAACAGCAATACGAATTGCAACTGCTTGCCAGACTTACATTACAGAGTTCAATACCTTTTGAGCTAGAAAAACTTCTTGTTCCTATGTAATATAATCAGATCTGAATACCAAATACCCCTTTTAAATATAAGAAGTGGGTAATATGAAGATGATGTGAATGAGTTGTATCTCAAGCAGCAATTTTCAGATCCTTATTGTGATTCTTTTAAAATGTTATAATTCAATTAGTAATTGGCTGCTCTGTTTTGTGTGACAAGTTCGTTACACTTTTCACATGATTTTTATAAGAAGCAACAACAGCGCAAGATTTTCCTTCAACTGGAGGTTTTAGTACTTTATGGATCTTCTTTGTGGGTGTGTAAAGAATAGTTCTGGCATATAAATCTCATTATCAGCTGTGCAGATTCAAGCTTGTTTTTGAATAGCTTACACATTACACATGTTACGTACTAAAGCTTTTACTTTCTTTTTTTTAAGAGGAACATTTGTGGGAATTATTCTAATTTTATGATAGTTTTACAATTCATCTTTTATTTGTTAGCTAACTTAATGGTTGGCTTTAAATGCAAGTAACTAAACAATAATTAGAACAAAGTTGCTTAATTTTTTAGTATACATTTTACTAGTGATCAAAGGGATTGTTAAATTATGTTTTTTGTTAAATTTTAGTTGTATCTATAACAGTACAAATCCCAAAACTAAAACCCAATACAGAGAGAGTAGATCTGTAGCCTATTATTAAATGTAACCCAACCTTCCAAAGAACTCCTAAATTCAAATAGCCTAACCAACCATATAATAAAAATGTAAATATGTAATCAGTAACCCTGTATTCAAATATCAAAATCAATTACAACATTGTATATTCATAATCAGTTAAATAAGCTAGAACTAGGCTTGTTAGAAATACGTATAACCTCACCAAAATGTAACCTTCCACCAAAACATTACCTTTATTAATTAGTATTCCATAAACCAACAATAGATTCATATTTATTAACCATCACAAACAAAGTAGTAAATTCTCACATGTTATTAATAACACAGCATAATTAAAACCAGTCCGAAATCCGTTTGTAAACAGTGGAAATACAAAACATTATCGCACGAAGTAGGTTAAGACAACTCAAGATGGGAGCTGATTAAGTTAATCGTAATATAATTTTAGAATAGACATTAACCTTTTCGCTGCGTTATATTTTTCATGCACTACTCTAAATATTACACTTTTTGACCAAAAATTTTTTTTACTTTTTGTTTTGTTTTTATTTTTTAAATATCTTTATTACTGTATTGTACATCAATATTAAAGAAAAAATTTGAAAAATAATAATAATTAGAAAGTATTTTTTTAGTTTTATTCATGTAAAACATGGCATTTTCCTTATCGAAAACTTGCAAATTTGTATCCATGCATATATATTATTTGTTCTGAATTATGTCATTTTCCAAAAATAAATAAATAAATGTAATTTAATAAATATAATAGGCTAAGTAATAAAACTAAATCTAATTTTTTTCTAACTCACCCCAGATATTTCCAGAAGAGGTGCGCTTATGTAAAACAAATGCTGTTGGTGGAAACACTTTTGCAGTTATAACACTTCATGTCTACTTTTTAGTTATTCACTGACACTAAAAATACACCTATTTTTTCAATGCTGAACCTAATTTATTTGTTACTAAAATCTTTTTTTTATAAAAACTAATGAATGTAAAAAATATATATACAGTAAACAGAACAATAAATAAAAGTACTTATTCTAATATTGCTGAATTGTTCATAGTTTTCTTAGGCACATGTACATATTTTTTTATAATCATTTTTAGAATGGTAAATTTCATAACAAGGCAATAAACATAGTGGAGGATTATCAGGGCAGGTCTTGCAGTAATAAGTTGTTTGTTTTCTTTTGCATGCACCCTTTCCTTTTTTGGCGCAACCTGAAGGCAAAATACTACAGACTATACAGTTAGGTTTATGTGTTTTGTCTTCAAATTGGTTGATAAAATGCATTTTCCCAGAAAGGCGATGATTTACAGGATCACTAAGTCTTCTTCCCCGTCGTACCTTAGTAGCTGATTTCTCCCAATCGGTTAGAAGACCATTGATGACTGCTTGTCTGTATGATCTGTGTGTGTGGGGCTTGACACCATCTTGCATATTGAATGAAATACATCCATTTATCAATGCCACCTCGATTAGAAAATGCCATATTGTCTGATACCATTTCATCGATTTATGTTCGTAAGGATAGGTGGAGCAAAATTTATCAAATAGATCAACTCCACCCATGTTTTTATTATAGAATACCTGTACATTAGGCTTTGTTACATTTCTACGTCCTTTTTTACTTCTTACTGGTACATCTGTAACACCTGTATCACCAATAGTAGAAAGCATATTCACTCTTCCTGTATCTTTCCAGGTGCATGCAATCATGTCCTTGTTTTTCGTAACCCACACTGAAGGCAAATCTCCCTTCTTTTTCACAACATCTTTCATTCTTGGAGGGAGATTTTTACGGTTTGATCGTACTGTGCCACAAGCTCCAAGTCCCAGATTTTTTAATTCTGCATACAACCCTACACTGCTGTAAAAATTATCCATATAAATGGTCCTGTTGCTGAATTCAAACCCTCTAATCAATTCCTTCACGACAAAAGCCCCAAGCCCATCATCCTTCTTTCCTTCTTCCTTGCCTGTGTATACATGGAATCTTAACATAAACCCATTGGAGGAGTCACATAATGACCACACCTTTATGCCCCACTTAGTTGATGGTTTACTTGGTAGATATTGTTTGAAGGACAATCTGCCTTTAAATTTTATCATTGTCTCATCAACCGATAAAGATTCACCTGGGCTGTAGCTCTCCAAATAAGTATTAGACGTCAAATCAATAAGTGGCCTAATTTTGTAAAGTGGGTCATAATCTGGCTGTCCTTTTAGTGGCTGTTTTGAATTATCATTAAAATGAATAAATGATTTTATTAATAGGTACTGGTCTCTGGTAAATATCTGAGAAAATCCAGGAGTCTTAGTGAGCCAAAAACTGTCTTGAAAATATGACTGCTCAGTAGGTTTGTGTACAAGTCCTATTCCAATTTGTGTTGCTACAAAAGCTTTGATATGTTTTTCATTAATTTCTGTTAAATTATGAAGCCTAGAACGTTTTGGTATATCATATGTAACATCTACACATTGAAACGCATATGTATTTGTTTCTTTTGCAACTAATTTGAATATACTTTCCGGAAAAAATTTTAAAAATGTTTCTGTTTCTGACAATTGTTTTTCAAATTTAATAAAATTATTAGGCCTAACTGTAGAATTTGGAAAATTGTCTAATTTTACTTTTGGTCCTAGAGAAACATTTACTTCCTCCCAAATAGTTTCATTTGTAACTCTTTTAGTTGAAGTACCTGTAGATGTAGGCCTACTTACATCAACAAAGCTAGGCACATTAGGTTGAAAACTATCATCTGAGTCACTATTGTCAAAATCGTTTTCAGTTGGTTCAAAATCTGAACCTGAGTCTTCATTATTAATATTTAGATATTGGGAAATATCACTATCAGATAATATAGACCTATCCATTGCAAAATAATTTATAACTTTGTTATAACCTACAAAAATTATAAAGTTTAAACTCACCGATATCACTACACGAAAATAACACTAACACTAATATCACTAACACTGTTTTAACAATTGAAACAATTGAAAGAACACTTTATATCTATATTTATTATATATTAGTTTTTAAAGTTATTTGTACTTATAAATAAATAATAATTTGTAAATTGACTGCACTTAAATTCACTTATAAACACACATTAGACAAACGTTGGACAACACGCTCATCAGCTGTCAGCTGTACACAAAAATCGTGAACAAATGAAGTTAAAATATTTTCTCATAGAGTGCAGCACTTTATGGAGTCTATAATGAATAAAGTCGATAAAATCAGGTACAGAAATATTTTTCTATGGCCGTGGACTATAGTCGATTTACGCACTCAACGGAAAGCGCGTCAAATCGACTACAGTCGATTTACGCAGCGAAAAGGTTAACTTATACAAATTGGATTATAAACTTTGTAAAATTATACAGGGATAGACTTTAGTATTAAAAGTAATTATAGAAATCAATGTAATGTGTGTTATAATTAAGATATGCATAAGCGTAGGAAATAAGAACCAGCGGATAGCCTAATCTAATGCAACTCGCATACCTTTGTCAGTAAATATGTTTCGCGATTTAAAATCACGTTATCCACAATAAAAGTATTTAATAATAATTATAACAGTATCAGAACGGACTAGTAACCCGGAAATAAGTACAAATTCAAAGAAATAATTAGCCAAAACTACGATATAAAAGGAACTATTTCTCGGAAACCGCAATTCAACTAAGATTGACGTCAGAACGTTGCCGTGACAACGGATTGGAACAGTTCTCTGCGCAGAAGTCTGGAGCATCTAGAACAAATCGAAGGAAAACAAAAGCGTCGGTTTTAAAAAACAGAAGCCGTTCAGCCATGAGAATGTAAAGATGCAAATTGCAGTGTTAAACAATTTTTCAATTTTTAAGTTAAAATATTAGAGTCAGTGCCAATGAACTAGCAGAGAATGGTAAACTATATTAATACAAGCAAATGAACATTAAATCATCAAATAAAAGAACTTCTAATCCTTTTCAAAAACCAATCCTAAAATTTCCTAACAACTATTTTGAGAGTAATCGCCAATCTTTGATTTACGTTCTGAACATAACTTTAATAGTAAAATTTTCTTAAAAATGCGTTTATTTAAAGGAATATATTAAACCTAGCCGAGTGCCTACCCCGAGATAATTTCAAAGAAACAACTCAAAAGACTTAATTTAAAATACAGACAATTATAAATGCCTATCAAATGAAATCTAACCGAGGCTAATATTAACAAAAATATTGTAAATTCATCAGGCTTTTAGAAACCTGATTATCATATTTGAATGTAATGTATATTATTCTAATTAGTAAATTCTAAAATAAATCAATTCGTATTAACAAACTGTATCCAAGGTGTATGAGTAAATTATTTATTGTACTTCTTTTAGTATAGCTTATGTATAATTAAAATTCATATTTCAAAATTACAGATTTTCCATCCTTTCAATTCATAGAAAGTAGTATTATTTAAATTATAGTACGAATATTTATAATTTGGCGTCCAACTTTGAGGCAAGTAAGAAAATTAATACAGATTATATAAGAAAATTTATATATCATATTTCTATTCCTTGTGTTTGTACTAATTATGTGTTACTTTTTATTATTAGACAGAGAGCACAGGAGCTAACAGTACAACAGACAAAGACATGAGAATGTTTCCTGAAGAAGGTGAACAACTTACAGTTTCATGCCTATCTCTGACAACTGATTTTCTCGTTTATGCATCAGATGTAAGTTATATAATCAAAAAGCCTGATTTACTTTTTACAATTTAATACATCTCTTATATTTTATTTATCTTCAAAGAAGATTCATATTGTCTGAATTTTTTATAAATTGCTTTTGCACGAATTTTTTACAAAAGGGTTACTAGTAGTTCTGTGAACAGTAGACCTCGCTTGTTAAAATAACAAATGTGGTTTTGAGCTTAGGTTAAAAATAGTGTGCCAGTAAGGAAGTAAGCACAAGGTTTAGCCACCGAAACATTATTTTACAATTCCCGCGATTCCGGGATTTCTAGTTCTCGTTTTTTTTCTTTTCTTGAGCTTTAACTGCTAAAGATTTTCTTTTAGAGGCATTGTGTTTTATTTAGGTTAATAATGCGTAAGATAGCTAAAAATATCAAGTTATAGTGGGAAAACATATAATTGAATATTTACATACTTAAATAACTAAAACTTAACAATGTATTTGCAGTTCCATAACTTCCATATCATATTCCAATATTAGAAATAATGAAAACAAACGATGTTAAAACGTCGTGATAGTGATCTCACCTTTATTCTCAACCCATGTACCAACACTTTCCACGGTGTCCAACGGTCATTTTTTGTATGTCCTTTATCGCCGAGCGGTTTCATTTGTTTCATCTCATTTTGTAATTCAAGTAAAGCTAAGTCAAATACTTTTATATGAAATTTACAAGTATTCAGTTTAATTCTTTGATTTATTCTCGACACTTTTTTATCCCTTACACTTTCTTATTATTATATGCCATTTTTTGCAAAGGATATATTCCTAAATTACTATTCAAAACAGGCCTAGTTTTGTTAGCAGTCTTGTAGTAGGAACTGTAGTAGGAATTGATAAATATTTTTATATAATTCTATTTAGAATTAAATTACAAAACATTTTTACATTTATGAAAAAAATTACAATAATTTTTACTACTTTTTATTTAGGCCTAAAGTTGAACTTTTTCCTTTCGTTACTGAACATGCTAATAACTAATAAATGTTTCTTGATCTAATAACTTTGTTAATTTTATTTCAATAATTTTTTTACTGGCATATATGAATTCTTTGAACCTTTATCTACAAAAAAGCTATGCAACACTTTTGAATTGGTTTAGAATAAACGTATAAAAACACGGTTGAAATACAAAAACGTGGACGATTTTTAACAAATTTGAAGTTTACAGCCATTTTGTGAGCTTACCGTTAGAGATACGGAAAAAAATCAAGGATACAATTTTGTTGAAAATCATATTTGCTACTAGCAAAATGTCATTAGTTTTTAAATTCGACTTATGGTTAAGCCACAAACTGGCTTTGGAAAAAAGCTTACATTGAGAAAAACGGTGGGGAGGCCATTTTTATTTTATTAAAGGGGTTAAAATGAAAAATGGAAAAAACCTTATATATACATGGCTCGGCCTAGGAATAAGGAACATTCATGCAAAAAATCATCAAAATCGGTCAAGGCGTTTGGCTGTAATCGTGAGACAGACATACAGACACATAGACGAAATGCCGAACGGTCGAGTTAAAACGGAGACCTCGCTTCGCTCGGTCAATTACTCTTGTATATAGCTTAGTTAGAATTTGGATGGGAAATATAGTAAAGGGAAAATATTGACAATGTTTTATTTCACCATCTAAATAAGTGGTAGGTTATATCTGCATACTGATGTCATGTTGTTGGCGTCTTAGCGGAAGAGGGTTTAAGTTGATGGTTATTTATGATCTAACAAATCAATATATTTAAAACTAAATTGACATATTATTTGATTGATTGTGGGAAGATGTAAATAATTGTATATATATATATTTAAACGGATAGGAGTTGTTTTTGCTGCTGTAATTCCTATTTTATTTTTAGGATACGGATTAGCTAATTTCAATAATTTTGTTTCCTTGGGAAGTGCTTCTTGAAGATATTTCTCAGTCAGCCAATTTTCTCACTGAAAACTCAATAAGCCCACAACTTTCATTAAGTTGCATAAGTTAACATGGTTGTTCAAAAATTTGTTTCTTTGACAACTATTTTTTAGGCACTCAAGAATAGTACTCCCACGACACCAAATTTATTAACATTTTTGTCCAGTAGAATTCTGAAAGTTCATCCAGATTTCAGTGATCATTCGGTTTGGATATACTGAGATACAAATTTCCTAGGTTATTAGTTCACTGTCTGTGAGCAAGTGACAGAAATACTTGAAATGCAGAAATATACATTAAAGAATAGGTTTTAAGAAGATGACAAAATCTAACTCTGTGCTGAAAAAATAAGAAACTATTCAGTATATTTAAATGTAGTTGTCCAGAGTATTTCATTTCACTCTGAGAATAAATTTCATAAAACCTATTTTAGTTTTATTTTTAAGAAACCATTTTTTACTAACCCAAATTTCGGTGATGTTTTCATGTTGAAGTTATTATTATGCTTGCAGATGGGTCACATACGATACTTTTACTTGGAGGATTGGATTCAGGTAACAGACTTCCGCCATACTGTTGGTATCAAATCTCTTTATCCTGATCATTCTGGGACAAGATTGGCTATCATCGATACCAAGTGTGATGGACATTTGTATAATCCTGTAAGAAGAATTTATTATATTTTACCATCTGATTTTGTATAAAGGAAATAGTTTATAATTGTGAGCAATTATTTAGTTACATTATGTACAATCATTTAAGAATGTGGTTTCATGGTTAATTTAATTTAGGACGTTTAGGTAATAGTGTTGATTGAATGCCTGCACTGACTATCAGTATAAACAACATCATCCTCAAATGTTTTTAAAAACATTTTTTTAGCATATTGAACTGAAAACAAATTGCAGCAATTAATTTGGAGTTGTTAATTTTATGTGGTAGAAATAGAAATGTGTGCAAACATATGTAAAAAATGTTTCCTATTAAACCAAACAGTTTAAAACATTGCCAACTAGAATTCTAGAAATAAGATGCTTTACAACTAACAAAAATGTTACCTCTACAAATATTAGAATAGATTTTATATTTGAATTGTTTATAGAAAATATTATTCCATTGCCTTTTGTTAAAGTTCCTTTCCACTTATACATTACGCAAACAATACACTCGAAATCATCATTTAACCATTTGCTATCTCATGGTGGGTTTTTCAAAAACCATGAAGTTGAAGTTGGTGAGTTTAAGTAGAAATGTAAATTTTCTACTGATTGATCACTTTGTCAAGTACATTATTCCATTTGACAATCTTTATGTTTTTTTACTTTTTCAAGGCTGTAGAAACAGAATGCAATGCCGTTTTATTAGCTGTTATTTTCTACATTGTTTGTTAACATTGTAACGTAGTGAAAAAAAAAAAAAAAAAAAAATAGTAAAAAGATATGAAAGTTATAATCAGTTTAAGTTAAATCAGATACAAAAACACAGTTGTATAGACATAAATGACTAACGTCTACATACAGCCAATACTGACTAGAGTAATACGTCTATACAACTTTCTCACGTAAAACCAGCTATGGCGTCATATGGGCATCACAAATTTTGTATATGCATAATTAATCTAGTTTTTAATTAAATATGTTCGTTAAAGCTGTAAAGGTGCCTACTTACAATTAAGAATTGCAGGTCCTAAATGAAAAATTAGACAAACTTAACAGTTGAAGATTTAATGAAACTTTTCAATAAATTTAGATCAAAACTTATAAAAAAACAAAGAATGTAATCAAATAATTTCAGAACAAAAACAAACAACTTACATATATACAAAACCAATTCAAACAATTTTAATACTTCGTGCTAGCACTCCATCACTCAAATGTCTCAGTTCCGTATGTGTAAACCTTTTTCTTAGAGTTTGACTGAACATTCCTTACTACTCGTATCAATTCTGAAACTATTGAACAATACGACAAACGACATGATCACACGTCCTGCTTCCGCTGAGTCTGTAACTAATGAGACTGTAAAGAATGTACACTAATAGAGAAATGTTAAAGAATTCAATAAGTGCTGAAGTTAGTTGTGTACATCGATTTAATTGGCAGTACTTTCATAGTAAAGGGTGTAGGAAAGTAATTAAGTCTTAAAACTACTGGTAGTAATAATAATTTTCAATTATTTGCTTTTACTACTAACTTTTATTATATTACTCTATTTAATAAAATTGTAAACATATCTGTGCAATTATTTATGATAATATTTTTTGTAATAAGTTACTTTAGGGAACAGATAGACTTCTTACTATTTCAAATTCTTTGCTTTTACTACCAACTTTTATTATATTAATCTATTTAATTGTAGGCTAAATATATCTTTAAGTGCAGTTATTTATAATATTTTTTTAATGTGTTACTTTAGGTAACAGATGAACTTCTTACTATTCCGGAATTTCCATCAACAGTGTGTGGTATATTGTGGGATCTCTGGCATTTGGATAAAAATATTTTTATTGCTTTTACCAATGATAAAATATTAACCTACGTTCACATTAGAGACTCTATTAAAGGTAATTTTGTTGCATTACTGTTGAAATTAGTTTAAGATCTAGTTAAGCTCCAATTAAAAGTATCAAAGAGTTGTCAAAAAATAAAATGTTCATTCCTAGGAATTATTTGGATAGTTTTGTCAAATATTTATAGTTGAACCATAATTTTTAATATTTTTCCTTATTTGGAAAAGTTTTGAATAGGTAAATATCTAAGAAATTGTAACAATGTTTTTAAGTAGAAAAGATTATTTTCTGAATATTGTCTTAAAAAATCTCTTAGACAATTTAAAAAAATATTATTCTCCTACATTACGTTAAATCATAAATAATGAAAGAACTGTCTTTACACGTACTTAAAATAAATCTGATTAAATGATAGACATTCAAATAAACCTAAAATAGTTCATCTATTGTAGAGGCTGCTATAGATAATATTATAGTTACATAACATAAAAATGTTATAGTTAAAATTAATCTAAAGTTTAAAGAAGTATTTATATTTTACTGATTGTAAGTCAAGTGTCTCTGAGAATGAAGATGTTTTAGTTGAATCGAGTTATTTGTCAATAAACATATTTTTGTTAGAAATTGTTATTTAATTATTTTCTGTATTAATTGTTCTTACTAGTAAAGCTTGATCATTACGTTTAAAAATTTAAGTTTTTTAAAAGATATTACAGTCAAAACCTGATCTTAAGAAAATTTATTTTAGTAGAATTAGGTCTTTGATTTGGGGTTACCCTCATTTTCATCAGACAGCAAGGCAGATGTCATTAAATATTGTAAATAAAAATGTTTATGTGTAAAATACATGTTCCAAAGACATCGTGGTCGCCATTTAAAGAAAACCATACATTGCCTATTATCAACATACCCTATTTAATATAATATCATCCTTGCAAAATATTGTAACCATCATATAATTATAAGTAAAGAGCCAGAAAGAAGATGAAATAAAATAGGTAGAGAAGGAATTGTTAAAGAAAAGAGGCAGGAGAAGGGGGATAGAAAAGACTCTTTGATACCAGCTTCCAATGTATGGAGATACATTTTTCACCACAGTCAAACTTAATTTTCAATACCTAAGTCTACATTAAAAATCTGAGAAGAAAACAGTTACTGCAAGTTTTAAACAATATCCAGCACTACAGAAAATCAGACTTCTACACAGAAAAAATAAGTACAACTCCAGCAAATAGGAGAGTGAATCTTTAAACATTCCCATCACTTCACATCCAGCAGTAACAAAACCAATACATAAATACTCTCTTTTATTTTAATATCTTAGTTTATGTTCACTCTTGTAAAATCACCCAGTAATCAGTCCATTATTAACCACTAATCATTAGACTTATGAATACAATTATTTTTATATTATTATATTATATTTATTGTTATTATTTTGTAAGAATATATATTACTTTTATTATTATTGTGCCTTTATTTAGGGCGAGGTTAGGACTTTAGAGTCCTCTAATCCATCTAACCCATTACATTCATATCTTTACATAAATTACATTAATTTATAACATATTACAAAAAATTACAATATTAGACTATAACAAAACACAAACCAATATACAAAAAATAATAGCAATTATTTAAAAAGAAAAACAAATTTTACAATTTTCTCAATTAAAATTTTCTTTCGGACAAACATTCATATTCATCTGTAACCTATTAACCTTATGACAAGGATGCTTCTTCGACTTTATTTATAAGATTTTAGGGTTTTTTTAAACTGGACTCAGCTGTCAACCATCTTTATTGCTTCCGGGAGTGAATTCCATAAGCAGCAAGCGGACACAGTAAATGATTTATTAGACATTATGGTTTAGTGACATAGTAGATCCTCTTCTTGTGCTCTTTGCACTTATATCGGATGAATATACAAAACCTTTTGCCAGGAATGCCGGCACTCCAGTTTGTAG
>JAGFPH010003319.1:8022-70809 GCA_018207615.1 Philaenus spumarius | reverse complement strand
GAATATACAAAACCTTTTGCCAGGAATGCCGGCACTCCAGTTTGTAGGACAGAATGTAGCATAGTTAAAATATGGTAAGAATGTAAATCATTGAGTTTTAAAACATTAAGAGTTAAGAGTTTAATAGTAAGGAGTAACGTGGACATTGATTTTAAACCAAAGATAAAGCGTATGCAATAATTCTATACCCGCTGCAATTTGTTAGCCAGCACCACTGACATGGCATAAGTAAAGTAGGAAAATATCAAGGATTTAACTACAAGCATTCTAATTTGAAGTCATTAAATATTGCAAGTCATTATTTTAGCAGTCAAGTTATTTTATTTCTTAAAATGTTTCAGCAGATGTGTTTTATAATACAATATTGTGGCTAGCCATGACAAATAATCAAAGACATCAAAGGCCTATCCTGAGAGCAAATAATTTAATTTGTAATACTTATTTTTTATTTTATTAATATTAATTAACAGCTTTGTAAAACCATTTCATGGAGTAGAGTAATAGACAGCCCAGTTGGCGGTGTCAGCAGGAAGGCAACTACTACCCTTTTGCGGAAACAGACTCATAACTCAGCATTACTAAAAACATTTCTAATTCCTTATCTTTCGGTTTCTAGTTTTAAAATTTTACTAAGTAAATATAATTGTTGTTGAATAAACTATTCATGGGTATTGGGTAAATATAAATTAGGTATAAATAAATATCGTAAAAGACAATTTTACAGAGACAGTGGTTGTGAAACAATGTCTTCATGCAGGACAGTACGCAATTGGCAGGTGGAATGAGTAGTAGAGCGTTCCGCTAACTGGGCTGCCCATAACTCTACTTGCTGTTTATTCGATACCCCCTATCAGCCCATATATCAGTCACCAATTAATCATTACTTTTAAGGATACATAAAATATAAACAAATTCAAATTATACCCTGATATATCTTTCTTTAGATTGTAAAAACAAAAATATCAATAAACACCATTGTAAGAAAACCATTTCTCAGTGTATACATGTTGTTATTTGTTTTAATTAACAAAATCACATAGCCTTAAAAATGATTGTATTACATGTTGTAAAATAACAGTTGAGTTTTATTAATAAAGCACATGTTTGGATTGTTTTGTAGGACCTGCATTAACAAAAGTTGGGGAAACAAAACTTCCGTTGGATCAGTTACCTTTAGTTTTGCATTGTGGTGAGTTGACTTTGGAGACATCTAGTGGTAGACTTGCTACTTTAGCTTTGTATACTCATGCCTTACCACCTGTGGCTGCTGCTTTAAGTCAACCAGATAGCCTTAACAGCATCTTGGATAAACATATTGCATTAATTAGGTAACATATAAGGTTTACTTTGCTACAATCGATATCCTTGATCATAATTTTTATGTTTGCGTTGTTATTTTACAAATAAATTACATATTAAGTTTTATTGGTATTGGTTTAGAAATTATCTGATCCTTTTTTAAACTTACCTTAATGGCAAGTTAAAAATAATTCTCTCACTTTTACAAAGACATAGAAAAAACTTCAGATAATGACTAATGTACAGTTATTCTTAAAACGCCTGTACATTTTGAAGATGAAAAGTAATTTCAGTCATAACTGCCTGTACTTCTGTTAAAACTGCAACACAAATTTGCAAATAATTTTTTTTAAATATTTATCTGCAAGTTGTGTTTGCTAGAGTTAAGTTTAGCACTGTGGTTATATATTTCTTGAGTAATTTAGGGAGAGTTAATGTTAGACATTTAAATTTAGTACACATTTGAATTTAATACAAATTTGACTTAATTGACCCAATAAAACCCTAAACTTTACAATATACGAAAATATCCAAGGGCTACAATAACTGTATATAAAGTATGATACAAAACAACAAAGCTATTATGATTATATCTTTGAAGAAATATACTCAGTTAATATGTATTTTTTTTTAAAGAAAGATTACTAGCCCTCAAAACACTATAACTGAACCATTATAATCACTTAATGTAATCTATTAATTAGATTACACTACAATTATATAATTTAGATGTTTTGCTGTAGGTACCATGAAGCCTGGAATGTTTGTTTGATATTAGATGAAAAAGAAGCATGGCTTAAATTTGCCAAGTCTGCGTTGTACAATTTGGATATACCAACAGGTAATTAATTGTGTTTGAGAAAGACATATATTATACAAAATGCTACAACAGTAAAGTTATACCATTACATATTTTAAAAATGTACTCCATCAACTGTATTTCAAAATGTGCTCTAGAACTTACATGCAACAATTTCTGACTACGATTCAACAAAAACTATTTAATTATATTAACAAGATTTTAAATTAACATTTTCGGACTTTGACAGCAACTTCAAACCAATTAAGATTTGCAGTAAAGGCAAATTTATGAACGCCGTAGAAGAATTTGAAATCTTTTAAAATATTAAACACAAATAATGAACACCGATTATTAAACGACCAACTGAACTTTGATTCGAACACCCTGTATGACGCAGCAATAACAATTCAAAATGCCCGAGGCGTATTGTAGTTTTATTTTGTGTTCTGTTTGATAACGGACAACCAATCGATATCCGGGAGTCGTAAGATGCTCATCTACTTACTGTGTTTTTTAAAATGTGATTGTGTATGTGTATTTAACGTTTTGACAACCTCCATCTATAGAGGGACTTTCTGATGATGAGATACATTCTCGAAACGCGTCAAAAACTTTTAACAAGTTTTAAACAAAGAGGTTCACCGACGGAAAATAAAAGGTATTGTACTTTATTATAACATTTTCAGTTTATCAGGTGGTAAAGTTGCTTGCGTCCATATCAGAAATAAAGTTACTCGTGCCATCTGTTATCTTTAAAATGATATCAAAGCAAGCAGTTTTGTAATTAAATACAGTGAATTCTGGAATTAACGGCCCTCAATTTATTAAACTTTTGACATATCATACGAGGCGGGACTAGCTTTTTTAGCCCAGCTATTGTGCTGCATCACAAAAACTCATCGTTGCCATGGTGACAGTGCTGGCACGTGCAAGGTGGTAGAACAACTACGCAGTACACACCTACTTCTGTCACTTATTTCATTTCCGATTGAACAGAATCATTCAAACTTTGATCTACTGAATATTATTTAAATGTATTTTTAGCATAAGAAACAAAAAATATGTGTTTAACAATGTTGTTTTAAAATTATCTTGTTGTTCCTAAAAGTACATGAACCAAACAATAAGAATGCCTGTAACTGTAAGGTCCTGTTATTAAATAAAACTCACCTTTTAGAGAGAGCACTAGTTATAAGAACAGAAAGACATATTTTTACTGTCCTCTGTGTTGCTGTTTTGCAACAATCAACATGTCTGTAGCAACAAGTTTGTTAGTCTATAAAATCACCATTGCCAACCACTTAATATATAATTTATATACATTAATATTCAAATCGATACCTTACAGTATTAAAATTGGCAGGCTTATTTACTGTACAATGTGATAAATAACCAACCAATCCAGTAATCCAGAAATATTTGTTTCCGCTCTTTTCATATTTGGAATTGACATTACTTAGAATTGTGAATGACCTGGACTGGGCTGGCTGTACAGCTTGAGACATTATTGAAATACTAAACTAGTTATTTGTTTCCATCTTCTTAAATAACAAGTGGGAAGAAATGCATGTTAAATGTATTCTGTACTGGACATTGTTCCATACTGTTTTTAGAAAACCAACACAGACCAGACGGACTATGTAGGACCTTGTATCATCCAATCCAACACAAAAAGGCCGCATTTAATTGCTTAGTTAACAGAATGTTGAACATTCCAATGTGTATGAAAGACAAACACTATGAAATACAAATTTTGAAACTCATAGCCATAAACAGTGAGGTTCAACTAATTGACAAAATAATTAGAAAGCAAAAGAAAAAGAAATTACTTATAAATAAAACCAAACATGAGAACACAAATAAAAAAATACACAGTAGTATCATTTAATCAATATATTGATAAAATAGGCCGAAACACCTTGAACGAGCATGGAAAAAATATAGACAACAGCCTTGGCAAAATACTAAAACCAACAAACTCCAATAGACACACAAACTAGTTTGTGGGATTTACAAACTAAATTGTAGTGATTGTAATCAATTTTATATTAGAAAAACGGTAAGATCTTTCCAACAAAGGTTTAAAGAACATATTCCCAACTCCAAAAATACACATACAACAATAAAATCAACTTTGACTCAAATAGACTACAACCATACAGACAAATATGGAAATACTGCAATTCTGTCTTAAGGGAAAATATATGGATGCTCAGGAACAATAAGGGAAAATACATGGA
Organism: Philaenus spumarius; assembly: GCA_018207615.1. NCBI lineage: Eukaryota > Metazoa > Arthropoda > Insecta > Hemiptera > Aphrophoridae > Philaenus > Philaenus spumarius. Next base: position 66,468 of record JAGFPH010003319.1, on the reverse strand, counting down.
TGCTCAGGAACAATACAAAATTTACAAACACGGAAACGATACACTGACAGACATATTAAACGACAAGCAGAATTTTCACTACTGAAAATTCTATTTGACCTTCTATAAAGATTAGAAGCACTAGATAACTGAGAGATACAGTCTGGTCAGTACATTATCAACCACAGCCGTGAAATGGCAAAGACTAGTCTTCTAAAAGTTTATTGCTTTACAATAAGCAAAGTGTTTTTAACCGTAATAAGTGTTTGTAAAAGTGTCAGTGTTTTTTAAATTTAAATGTATGTCAACGTTCGTAAATGTGTTGTTTGAAAATGTGACGAAGTATATAATGAACCAAATTCCATCAAAAATATTAAACCCGAATAGCCTAAGATGATAACGTTAAATTACTGAATAGACTAAGGAACCAACCAATGTTAAGAACAAGCCTATTCTTAGATAAAGCATAACTTTCAGAAAACACCTAAAGTGAAATAGCCTAACCTAATAGTTAATAGAAATGCAAATATGTAATTAATAATCCCGTACTTAAATCTCAAAACCAATTATAGTAGTGTATGTTCATAATAAGATAAATAAGCTAGAACTAGGCTAAGTTAGAAACATGTATAACCTCACGAAAATGTAACCTCCTATCAAAACATTACCTTTATTAAATATTATTCCATAAATAAACACTAGATTCACATTTATTAATAACCACAAACAAATTGGTAAATTCTCACGTGCTATTTATAACACAGCATAATTAAACACAGTCCGAAATCCATTTGTAAACATTGAAAATACAAAACACGATTGTCAATTATAATAGGCTTGGGCAACTCAAATTGGGAACCGATAGTTAATCGTAATATAATCTGTAGAATGAACATTGGCAAACACGAATTAGATTATAAACTTTGTAACATTATACAGGGATAGACTTTAGTATTAGAAACAATTATAAAAATCAGTGATATGCAAGTCACAACATTAAGATATAAGTAAGCCTAAATAGGATAGAACGAACAGCTGTTGTATTAATGTAAGAATATCGAACCGCATTCCAATGTCAGTTAATACGTTTCACGATTTAAAATCATTATATCCAAAGTAATAAGTATTTAGTAATATTTATAAGATTATCTGAACGAACTGGTAACCCCGAAATAATTACAAATTCAAAGGGATAATTATTAAAAACTGCAATCAAAAAACAAACTATTTTGTTGGAAGACGCCATTAAAACAGCACTAACGTCAGAACCACGTGATACGTTGGCAGGACAACGGACTCGAACACTACCTGCACAAACCAATCTGGAGAAATGAGAAGCCATCTTGCCCATCGAAAAGGCAGTGAGAACCCCGATTCCATACAATGCTAGATGAAGCAAAGGTGGCATCGGTTTTTGAACCCGCCTAGCCATTAAAGTGTAAAGATGTGTAGTACAGTGTGTTAAACGTTTTTCGAATTTTCAAGTCATAATAATAATAGAATCAGTGCCGACAACAGAGAACAGAGAATGGTAAACTCTAGTTATACAAATCTATGAACATTGAATCACCAAATAAAAGAACTTTTCAATCCTTTTCAAAACCAATCCAAACATTTCCTCACAGATATTCTTAAATTAATCGCCATTTTTTTGATTTGCATTCTGAACATTATTTTAACAGTAAAGTTTTTCTTAATATTGCGTACATCTCAAGGAATATATTAAACCTAGCCGAGTGCCTATCCCGAGATAATTTAATAGAAATAATTTAAGAGAAATAATTCCGAATATAGACAATTATAAGTGCCTACCAACTGAACTCTAACCGAGGCTAACAGAAATCATAAATTATCAATCTTCCATAAAACAGATTATTGTACCTGAATGTAATGTATATTTTCAATTCGTAAATTTAAATAAATCAATTCTTACCAACAAATTGTACTCATGGAGTATGAGTAAATTATTTATCCTACCCTCTTTAACATATCTTATGTATAGTTGATAAAAAAAAGAGCTGGAAATTGTTAACGAATTCAGATATCAAGATTATAGTTTTTTTCAATTTTGAATACTAGAGAGATTAGTATTATTCAAAAATTACATTTATAGATTTTATAATTTTGGCCCAACAATGTGGGGCTTACAAAGACATCTAAATTTACTTTTATAGATTTTATAATTTTGGCACCTCAACGTGCTGGCTTTTTCAATTAAAAATAATATTATCCAAGAATATTTTATAATTTTGACGCCCAACTTTGGAGCAGTTATAAAGAATATTTTATAAGTATAATTTTACCGAAAATACGCACGTGATCATGGCTGAATAAACAGCCAAAACGGTCGCAGCGCAAACAAAAATAATTGAAAGAGCAGACTGAGTAAATTAATTATACTATAATTTAAAAGCTCTCCAGGTGAATTTAAATTTAAAAGGTGAAGATATATAAAATAATAAATTATGCTTCCTAAGTGACCACTCTTTTTTATGATTATGTCTATGAACATAACTATGAAAATATGTTTAAAATAATTATAGTTTCTGAAATAAATGTTCAACCCATTAGTAATACATATTGCCAAATTACTCCTTGAAGATCAATCCTGTTTAAATAAAATATGATAAATTCACGAGAAGTTAAAGTATTGCATTTTGAGAATGGTTAATAATTATGGGATCTATTTAGATTCATGCATTGTGTCCTTATTGTAGAAAATACAGGCTTTCCCTGACTTTTCCGCCTGATTTCAAATATTATTAAATAAGTGTAAATTATAAATGGTTTATGCTGTTATAATTTTTAAACCAGAATTACTTTTCTTGTACTTTATAGTCTATTGCTTTAATATCTCGATAGTAAGTGGGTAAGCTTCTGGTATGAGAATCACTAAGAAAATTACTCGTTTTGTTAGAATTAAATTGCAATTGCATACCTATATCAACACGAATATGGTAGGTGCACAAAATTGACTGGACTTATTTGATGAAAAGTGATAATTAAATCACAATGAAGGTACAAATTTGGTTGCTGATGTTGAGGAAATTCAATCTCGCTTACTTGATAAAAAATTGTAGTTAAATTACAATCTAACCCAAATATATTCAATCCAGTTGTGGGAAATTAATCGCTCTGATAGTTAAATTACAATATTTGGGTTGCAAAAAGATGTGGAAGTTTGGTTAAATGGCAGATTTGGAACTAGATTCACCTATTGATGAATTATAATAACTATATTACATTTGCATGTCCAAATATGTTCACTGCCCTTAACCTGTTTTAATAAAATATTTCTTTCATTTAATAAACACATTAAAATGAATAATAATTCAAGCTTATGGAACTAATATGTCCATAGGGCCTAAGCCTGTGAGTGACATTTTTATGAAATATTTTAATAATATCGAAATTTGTGTGTGTATAAAATATTTGTGGCTGTTGAAAAGACGTCATATTCAATCGCATCTAATTTTTACAAATAATTATGAAAATATATTGCAATTTACTGATCCGAGATAAAATGCTGTTCTAATATGCTCGTGGCAGTTACAGTGGCTCAATCTCGATTGTGATTATTTGATGAAAGGATACATATCCTATCCTTATTTGATTAGATAATAAATTTTCGGGTATAATAATGATTGTAACAGTTGTTGGAACTCGAGTTGGACTATTCTTATTTAAAACAATTTGCTATTCAATTGTTAATTGGGGGTATAATACGTTCATAGCAGTTTTGGCAACTCTAATCGATTGCATGTATTTGATGAAAAGATCTATCACATTTACTCAAGTCCCTTCAACCATGGTTATTTATTAGTTTCAAGATAAAATCGGGAAACTGATAGGAGCCAACTGATAGTGAAATCTTTTCTTTTCATTCCATCTACAAGTTGTTAAACAAACAATATGCAGTACAAGTACACCTGACTTGTTTGGGTCGTTATTGCTCTGCATTGGCACCATTTATTAACAATGTAGACAGGTTGTAAACAAACAACATGTTAAAGCAGGAAAATGATGAATCAAGAAGCGATTGATTGAGAATCTACTGTGCACAATATAGACTAATATATAAATCCAAGCTTGACCTCCCTTTGATTGCACATATGTTGCACTATATTGCTTCTAAAATAAGTATCTACTTAAATAAAATTGTGATAATAGGGGGAATATGCTACAACACCGCCTGAATATAATCATGTAGGCATTGGCAAAGAAAGATTGTTGTTATTTGCAGTTTTGATATAAGTTATGATTTAAAGCATTTAAAATTATGTAATGACAACTTTTACTATGATATTTTTGCTGTGGAATTTACATATTGTAAAAAGATTTTAGCTAAGATGGTGTACAGAATTATCCAGTAATAACTTAAAATAAGCATTTACTTTTAAAAAGAATATATTAGTTCTTTTTACGAAAAATTTGTTATAAGTGTAACTATTTGTAAAATGCTACATTCAACTATTACAAAGAACTAATGAGAGATTGAAAATATATATAATATTCTGCTTGTTCAGATTTAAAAATATATATATTTGTTACCAAAGCAGCATGTAAATAAGTCTAGTTTTTGTTAAGTCAATGTTGCATTATACATTTTAGTAGAAACTTTGGTTTTGATTTTAGCTATTCGAGTTTACCAAAAGATTGGAGATGCAGGAATGGTATGGTCTTTGGAAAATATTCAAGATATAGAAAACAAGAAACTGTTAGCTGGTCATGTAGCAATGTTCTTGCAAGACTTTGACCTTGCACAGGTAACATATATTTTGTACGTACATTTAGGTGTAAATCAAAAGTGAACTTTGTAATCTTGTTGTTTGTTTGGCTTTTGGTACATAGCTCAGTTTTAAATTCCAATACGACTTTAATGAAAAAAAATTAAATCACTGAAATTTGTTTGTCTAATATTTCATGATAGTTTTTATTGTAAACATTATGTTTGGCTAAACTAACTTTATAACAATAAATATATATTAATTAATTCTTGGCCCAAAATAGCTCAGCTCAGAAAATCCATTTTTCTAATCTTTAAACAAGTTTTTTCCTTCCAATTCAGCCGAGTTAATTATTCTCAGAATTTTACCGAGATTGCAACAAATAAATCATAGAGAGTCACTGTTGCTGCCCAATGAGTTTATCTAATTTTTCTCCTTTTGGCTTATGGAACACTTCCAATATGCACCTGTATGCTCAAAAACATATTGTTTAAATATGTTCTTTGATCCTTGTATGCCTACAGAGAAGTAACTTCTTGCCATCAGTTTGTAAACTAGAGCACCACTTAGCATTTATGCAATCATCGTATGTATTTCCCATGATCATATCCCGTATTTTCCTAGATTTCCATTTCTCACATTATTGGCTATATTCTACATGTCTAAACAATTTAATCTATTATTTATTTTTTTTTTGTTATTTTCTAAATTATTAAACTGTAATAGATTAATAGATTATCAAAAAAAGTCAACAAATCAATAGTAGATGTTCAATGAGTACTGTGTGAATTTAAACAATAAGAAACACTGAAACCCCAACCACAAGTTCGGTGAATAAACTACACAAATAAACTGAAACGCATTTTTATTACACACAAGTTTTATTTTATCGGTGTAACACGGTTCATTTCTCAACCTTGGGCCATTCCCAAGGACAGGGACAAGTACCGTTAGCCACTTCTACCTAACTTTTTGAAACAAGTCCTTGGCGTGGTTACTCATGATTGGTTGATCTACCTAAGGTGGGGAAAGGAGGAGAATTTGTCTGTTTAGTTTATAGTTTCATTCTTGTTAGCTTTAGTTTAGATTTAGATCCCTCCGATGATTGTAACTTGGTTATTGAAATGTACATCAGGGAACTAGACTAGCTATATTAATAAATTTGTTTCAGTTTATTTGTGTAGTTTATTCACCGAACTTGTGGTTGGGGCTTCAGTGTTTCTTATTAAGTTAAATCAATAGTATACTATAGCAGTACTTAAAAAGGCTTAATATGACTTAAAGATAAATTAGGCTTGGACAAGTCAATAAAGTTTTTACTTCTAAATCCACAAAAACAGATCCGATTTTTATGTAGGATTTTAAAAATATGTTTATTTTCAATTATTCAACATCGGAATCATTGTAGCTGGGGCACTCAAGTATTTACAGTAAAACCTCTTATATCCGGATCAATGTGGCGCCGGATACCAAAAAATCCATATTTCAGAGAGGCTTTTTTAATATGGGTAAAGTGGTGGATATGAACAACAAATCACACACTGTACCTCTTTATGGTTAACACGCTAAAAAAGAGTACAAACATTTCCAAATAATTCCTGTACTTAAGTAAAAAAACTACCGAATGTATACTAATTTATGTGCTTTGAAGTTCAGAAAAAGTACAACTTAGGCCTACTAGTATTAGTATTCAGGTTAATACAATTACCGTAAATTAAAAATGGGGAAAAATAATAAAAAGTTTTGACTTAAATACAGTAAAAACTTGATGTACACTAATTGTGGCTTGCTTGGATCGCTGAACCCGCTATTTGACGGAATATCTCTCCATCTGTGAAAAAGCAAGAGTTCGGGCGATGTAGCTTCTTTTTGTTGTTCTACATGGTCGATCAGCTGTTCAAATGCCTCAAATGCGTCATGAATTGCTTTGGCTCTTCATTTTCGACAGGGTTGACTCTGTGTTCACTAAGTTGATAATCTCACTGTCAGTAAATAATTCATAACTTCATCTTCATTCATCCACTCAATTACTCCATCATTGTTTATTTCGTCACAACCGGGAACGTTTCTGAGAAGTTGAATGATTTCTTTGTTTGTTTCACTATCTTGTTTTTCCGTTTCTGGCTCTACATCATTCCACTGATCACTTGCTGGGACTTGCTTTGTGGTGATTCACTCGCTTTCTACGCATTCACGGAAACAACGCCCTACTGCCTAACTCTAAAACATCATAACCTATCTGGTCGAAAATATTAATTTTTGATAGATATATTTTATTATTTTTTTATTTCGCCAGATATCGGAGGTTTCGGATATGAGAGGTCCGGATTAGAGAGGTTTTACTGTATATTGTTTATAATGGGTGACTACTCCTACATAATAAATGCTATAAATTCTACTAATTTCTCATAGTTAATTTTGACACATCCATATCTTAAGTGATAAATAATGAACAATAAACAACCCATAATTCAATGAAACGCATTTAGTTGGTAAAAAGGGGTAGCCACCCTAAACTTACTAATTATAACTAACTTCCCATGAATCTAGAGAGTTGAAATTTGAAAATTTTGTGTAGTGATAAATAGGAAAACACTAACGTTCCAGTTAATTATGTCAGAATGTGGAAACCCCCCCTCCCCAATAATGCATATTAATTTTCATATTTCCATGAAGTTAGAGATCTGAAATTTAGCACATATTATTTTTAAGTAATATAAAAGACAGGTAAACCAATTGTATTTTGATTAATGGAATAAAGATAAATTCGACTAACTATATAAATATTTTTGAAAGTGATTTTAATAATGAAATTGGTTAGTAGTTTGCCAGCGTTTTTCTATTGCCTTTCTTAACTATTGTTAATTTCATATATTTTGGAAACCACACTTTCCATTCTAAGATTAATAATAATAGTCAACATTTTTTAAGGCGAAAAATCTGAACGGTAATCATAGTATGTATAAAAATTATAGTTTTTTTAGATGAGTTCATTTATTTAAGCCATCTACATCTGGAGCATTTGATTTTTTTTTATTTAGAAAGAAGGAGGTTAATTTCCTGTATATTCGTGTAGTAAAAAAAAAAAAGCTTAATGGAATGTGTTGATACGATCCAATTCCAATTTTATCGTCATCATTAGAAAATTATGTATGAAAAGCGTTGGCCATTTATAAAGGGTCAGAGACATTATACCGCCGTTCTCTATCTAGATTTGGTCAGTACTGTTATTTTTATTTTGTACTCTGTTAATTTAATCAACATTTTGCCATTGGGCTGAAGTATCACCTTTATTGTTTTCAAATTGTTGTTAATACAATTCTTCCCATTTCCGAATATCTACGTCTAGTCCCTCCTTATATCTTTTGTAATGTCTGTTTAAGTTTTTTTCATACATTTGGCTTTTCATTTTTGCATGTAAAGAATTTCTGTGATTAATAAGTTTATATAAGCTTGTGTTACAAAATATATATTTAGGTTTTACAAAATTTGTTATGTTTTTCTGCCTCTACAGTTACTTTTGATAGTTCAAAACATTCCTTTAATTTGTTCAGAAATACTTTATGTGCCAAATTCGCATCAAATTGTTTATAAACAAAAACATACTGGTAATCATAATTTTATTTTTTAAATTATCAGTATCAAATGTTTGTTTCAGATAATTCTGACTTGTTTTTGAAGCATAATTACATTTAAATTTACCATACAAAATATTGGTTTATGATTGGTATAACCAAGATCAGTGGTTCCAGTATTATAAAAGAAGTGTCCCTTACTCCTAAAAAACAAATGATCAGTACAAGTCTTTGAATTAAATAATATAATTCTTGCTGGCTCATTAACCCTGGAACTGGCAGAAGGTCATGCATGACCCTCTCTCAGGCGCAGAACGCAACAATTTCGAGCATTTGCGAAAATTTGCATATATTTGCATCATCGATAATTTAACCCACTTAGAATCATCCAATCGTAATAAAGCTGGCACCATTGGAAAGGAAATGAATTAAACTTTAATTTTTGTATTTACAACTTTTTCGTAAAACGTATATTTACATATGTAATCATCGTTTTAAAATATGCACATAGATCTACAGCTCTTTCCGTGCACGAATGTGCATACAATTGTACTGTTATTTCCCACTTCTTCAACGTTTAAGACCATCTACCATATATCTTTGGCAATTATAACGATACCATTGGATTCGTCAAGATTTTATCTTTCTGTTGGTGTCTTCCAATCAGATGTCACTATAAAATTACTATTTTTTCCAAGAATTACTGTAAACCCTTGCGATTGGACGTTTCTCAACTAATGAAACAGCCCATTTGTCAATCGATATTGCGAAGGCACTGCCTTATGTTTTGACAGATTTCTTTACACCATTTTGAAGAGTAAAGTCTGAAGTTTGTAACGGTAGGAAGTAATCCAGAAATAACCGGTTTTTTTTTCTGTCTAGACGACAGTTGAAATGTACGTTCTGGTGAGAAACTCTAGCGCGTGCATTCTCACGCTATTCAAATGTCCCGTCTTATACGCAGAGTGTAGCTTAGCGGCTTTTCATTAGATTGATGTCATTTTGTTATTCAAATAAATATAACTCGAACACTTTTGTGAACTAAGGAAAGACAAGTATACCGTTCTTTTCTTTGATTTATCCTCTACACTTTGTTATAATAATATTTCATTTTTGGGCAAAGCATATATTAGTAAATGACGTTACAATCTAGGCCTAGGTTTGTTACCAGTCGTGTACTTGGAACTTAAAAACCGTTTTTTTCAAAATAAAAAATTTGAAATTGATAAATGTTTTTATACAGTTCTATTTAGAACTAAATTACGAAACTTTTTTACGCTTACGAAAAAAATACAAAAAATGTTTACTACTTGTTATGTAGGCCTAAAGTTGAACTTTTTCCTTTCGTTACTGAACATTTTTTGTTTCTTGAGCTAATAACTTTTACAATTTCAAAATAAACTAATTTTTAGTGGCATAATTGAATTCTTTGAAGTTTATTCTACAAAAAAGCTATTGAACACTTTTGGATTAGGGTTCATTTACTATTTTTGGCGAATTTTTAATAATATGCTTGCAAAACGCTAAAAACGGTCTGGCCAATTTTAGCTTTAACCGTGACACCGTGACAGTTTTAGGGTTAATAAGTTGGTCTAACCTTTGGCTAGCCAAAAGTCTTAACTACTTGGCTTTATTTATTGTTTGCTTTATATATTGTAAACATCTTAAGATTTATGTTTTGATTAATTCTACACCTATATTAAAAAGATATAATGTGTGGTTGTCGGAAAATGTTTGTCATGTGAGTTATACATTGGTCTCCCATAGTAAGTTATAAACCTTAACACAAATTTTGTATTTCCTATGCTAGGAGCTGACCTTTTATTTTTTATATTTATAGCCTAAATGAGTAGAAATTATTAATCTTTTTATTTTTGAACCTTTTTATGTAATAATCACTAATATTTTAAAGCGGACGCACATAGGTTTAAAATTGGCATGCGATGATGCAATGCTCTGTGAATTGAAAATTCTCCCAATACGGGGGTTTGCGTGCGAAGCACGCATTGCATTGTGTATTGAAAATACTCAGAATATGCGGGTTGGCATGTAAAGCACGTAATGCATTGTGTATTGAAAATACTACCAATACGGGGGTTGGCGTGCGAAGCACGCAATGCACTGTGCGTCGGCCGCTTCTCATAGTATTCAGTGTCAAGCACACATGTGCGTCCTTAGCAATGAACGTGTTAAATGAGCTAAAATACACCATTATCAAAAATTAACTTGTTATTCAATTTTTATCAGATTGTAAGACATACACTGCCACAATAGTACGAGTTAATCACTAGACAATAAAATGTTTAATGATGCCAAATTAATCTATTATACAAATTTAATTTAATGTATACCTAATAAGCTAAATTTTTCAGGAGCTATTTTTAGAATCTAGTGATCCAGTACAAGCTCTAGTCATGAGACAGGACTTGCTTCAGTGGGCCGAGGCTTTAAGGCTAGCCACTAGCCTCGATCCAGGACAGTTGCCATTTATTTCTCTTCAATATGCTTGCCAGCTGGAACTTATGTGAGTTTATTATTGTTTCAATGTAGGTTATAATTTAAATAATTCCATTAAGTTTTAAAATAACTTTCCACTGTCACACTAGTTACAATACTTTTATGCAATAAATAAACTACCTGAAAAGCATATTTAATTAATATTGCTTTAAAATCTTCAAAGAAACATGCTGGAGGGTTTTAGATCAGAAAAAAGCCGGATATTTTTACTGTAAATAGCAATTATATCTGTACTTTTGCTATAAACCTAATATTCATTTATCGTACTTCGTTTTGAGTTTTAAACAACTACAACTTATCCAATCTCATTCTACGTAAATTTATATATTTTGTGGTGCTTAGTGGTAATGCTTGACAATGTTGAGCTTTAATGTTTCTAAACTTGACTGCACAGCATGTGGTTGGCATTGAACTGCTTGAAAATGTTAGATTTGCTGACTATAATTTACTATTATTACCTATGATAATTTATCTATGTTTAAAGGGGTAACTATTCAGAAGCATTAAGCCATTATGAAAGAGGGCTAAAAGAAGGTGTAAGTGAACACAATAATAAATGTCGAGCTGGAATTGCAAGGTGTGCTATTCGCTGTGGTGATTTTAGACGCGGTATTTCTATGGCATCAGACCCAAATACTGATAAGCTATTGAAGCGGGAATGTGCAGAAATCTTAGAAGCTACCAAGGTTTGTACAAAACACCCTACTTTTTTATTGTTATTGGTTTTTCATAAGATATTATATTGTATATTTTACTGGCAAAGTACAGCAGTTGACATGTTTTAAAATGTCTAGGAATACCTACAAAGTTTGAAACTAAAGAAACATTGTGTATACAATGTGCAACACCTTCTATGTACTGTATAGTATAAAAAAAAAAACAATGTGCACCCTAATTTTTCAAGTCACAACAAAATAAAATTGATCTTACCCTTTCTATATTAAAATAGCAGTTAAATGTGACTTTGTAATCAAATATTTTGATTTTTAATGGAGTACGTTAACTTAACATGTTGTTAAAGGAATCACTGGCATTTTATAGAACTTATATGAGATAATGTTGCTTTTTCCAAACGTATAGACATTGTATGAAATGGGAAGATATTTTACATTTTGCTTGAATTTCATACTTTTCATTTAAGATAAATCAAAGCATTACTAACATACTCTGTTTATTAGTTGGTAAAATAGGAAATTCGTTGCTTGTATAAATGGAAATGGAATTTCATTAAATGATAAGCATAATAAAAACATGACTTTGTATATAACATGACTTAGCCTTGCTGGTTTAGAACAAATTTTTGATTTATAATATAAGTAAATTTGTAAATTAAAGTAAATGTATGTATTACTTTTCATTTCAAAATAAAGAAATGGACTGTCTTTATGAAATAGATTTTTTTTAATGTATGCTTTTTTGTTCAATGGTCATTAGGTTCCTGTATGTAACAATAATTTATTGGTTCTTACTGTTATTTTAAAATAGATAATATATATTTATACAAAAATTATTATGTAAATCGTCATTAGTTGTTTTATTTCTCCCAGCTATTAGTTGCATTTAATAATGATACTATGAATTGTCTTTGGCTCGGAAACAACCTAAATGTATTGCTAGAGAGTTCTGAAACACCATGCATGTATGTGGTCATGGATTAGTACTAAAGGTCTGTTTAAAAAAAATAAATGTACTAAAAGGTGAGTGAGTAAATAAGTTCTCAAACTATCAAACCCAGGTTTTTTGTTAGATTACTTTCTTCTCGGACTGTAGAATGTTCTGTAAACAGATAAACCCAGGTGTTTTCTGTTAAATTATTTGTTGCATCAGTCTTTAGACCATTTCAGTTTTGTTACTTAAGCCTGTAATACAAGCTCAAAACATACTCAAATATTGACCATTTTTCTTCTTTCTTCTAATTACTCCAAAACTGTTATTAGAGTTACAGACTTTTTTAAATTTTCCCTGACTCTTTATCCCCTGTTATACCTAAATTGTCTGATGAGAAACTTCAGAGATAAGGCACATATACTTTTCCCTTTATTTAGATTTTTCACAGTTGATTCTGACTAAGATTGGACAATCACGTTCTATAACTAGACAAAATTGTTAATAGCTTTCAAAGTGGCTGTTTTGGTAATGGTACAAATTACCCTGACCAATTTGAAACAATAACTCAGAGAAAGTTACCAAGTCCAAAGTAATATAAATTTATTAATCAAATGTATCATATTTAAAAAATAAAAATAACACTATTTTCACTCACATAGGTTTAATTATAACCATATTGAGTTATAATCTGTCAGTTGTAGCTCATGTATCACTGAGGATGATGACTTTGTTGTTGAAACGCGTTTGATAATTAAACCTATGTGAGTGAGAATAGTGTTATTTTTATTTTTTAAATATAAATTCCTTCTCACCTGTCGAGCTCAAAGTGTATTTTATAAATGTATCATAATAATTATATAAACTGAAAGTAGATTCCAAATTGTTATAAATAATTTACTAGTTATTTGCAAATAGCCTTTAGACCTTAAATGTGATGTTAAACACAAATAAGAATCAATGACCTAAAGAAAACCACACGTGAAACTAAAAATACATGAAAGCAAAATTAAAACTCCTGTAAAATACAGTAGGAGAAAACAAAAGTCCACTTCCATTGATATATTAAAAACACACTCAGTATGTAATGAGGTCAACTTTTTATTATGATTGGAATGTTTATTCCGATTATACTTGTTTATGAATGAGATAGTATTTATGAATGGGTCATACGAAACCATCTATAGTATAACCTAAACAAACATGTTCAAATGAACACGTAGTAGGAAATCGTATGTGGAGACTATCAAATTATTATAAATAAAAGCAGTAGAAAACAATGTAATAACCATAATATTATTAGCATTTATTTATTAAAAGTAACTAATCTAATTAAAATTAATATTTATTTATAATACACAGTGAAGTTTTATGTACTTAAGTTTTCTTTCAAGTATACATTTTAAAAACTAATAAAGAACAAATCAGATAAAATTTAAGAATCTGATATAGTTTATTTCCATTTAAATAAGTTTAATACATATTTTGTACATTATTTATTTTTTGTTATAAATGTTTTCAGAAGTTGAGTGAAGCTGCAACACTTTATGAAAGAGCGGATTGCTTTGATCAAGCAGCGTCTGTTTACATTCAGTTGAAGAATTGGAATAAATTGGGAGATTTATTACCTAAAGTCACCTCACCAAAAATACATTTACAGTATGCAAAGGTGAGTGTCATATTACTAGGAGTCAATCATCAAGTGTTTGACTGATGGCAATAGAAATTGTTAAGGATTTTCTTATAGGCATTTACTTGTTTTCCATCTGAAACCAATATGCATACTTAATTAAAAAAAAAAAAAACAGGGTAGGCCTAATTGATTATAACTATATTTAAATACATGGCATTACTATTTAAGTCAAATATTTGTTTAAATTTTCAATTACATATTATCTAATTTTAGAGTGTTCCTCTTTTAAATCGTTAGTGATATGGGTCTTGCAGTAGGCATTGAATATTTAAATGCTATTTTGAAATGAGAACATTCTGAAAACCAAAATGTTAAACAATACCAAGAGTTTTAATACATTTTGCATAAACGTTCAAAATTTAAAAAATATACAATTGACAAATTTTAAATAATTATTAAAATGTGTATACAAATTTATTTAAATTCGAATATCCCTGGTTATTTTTCAGTTTTTAAATAACTTAGATACCTTAAAACACTTTCTTACAAATTTTCTCAAGTTGCAGATAAAAACATCTAGTTTTGATGTGGAAGGTAAAAGTACACTAAACAGCACAAGTGTACCAAACGTAAACGACTAATTCTTGTCAATGCGTACTTGCAATGTTTTCAATTGGTAACATCTTCCAGCAATGAAACTCTAACAAATTTGTAATGTGATGAAGTGTGTATGTTTTTGTGTATTTATGTAGTTGGTTTTATATTTTTGTAACAATTGTTAGTCGCCATTCCGAATATTGATTACTAATTATTAGATTTAGGACTTAGCATATTCAATATTCCTTAATCGTCGCTAAACGACGGCCGTTTCGGCTATTCAGCCATTTTCAAGTTTATCAGGTCTCCCTTCGTCACTTATTCAAACACTTACATATAACTAACACAATTATTACATAACAAATAAATAAAACACTCTTACACGCCCGTATTGCTTAAATTAATGATTCGTGGTGAGCGACTACATACAACGCTGTCCCGGTACGCACTGATGGTATGCAAGTTAATCGCCTGGAAGGGATGATGGGTTATTAACATGTGTCAATACGGTGTCGTATACGGTGTGCATTAGATTAAAATTTAGTTTTTCATTTAATAACTTACTACTATCTATTTTATAGTTCTTGTATATTTCGAATTGTTCTAGAGCGTTCATTAACTTTCCCTTTTTACAGTGATGTAATATTTACAGCAATGGGTACCATCTATGGGTACAGCATGGTCATTCTGGATGATATGTTCGGCAAATTTCAACTCGGTTTTTGTGAGGTTCGCACTTTGTTTGGCAGATGGAAGGTGTTCTTTAAATCTTTTCTTAAAAGATCTTCCTGTTATATATTCCCTATATATATTTTTGGACAATCGCGACATGATAACTGATATACTCCTGAGCCTTCAAATTTGTCTTTTAATTTGCTTGTATTACTTAAGTAACCCTTCAAATTATTTTTGGTTTTATAAGCGACCTTGTAGCCATGTCTGTTGAGGATATTTCCAAGTGTGTGTTCAAGCTTCCAAAACTTCTATTAAAACACATTAAAAATAAGTTTTATTTTTTTTAAATACAGTATTCTTTAATTATAAGCAATCATTTTAACGCATGATTTTTGTTTTTATTAGTTTTCCTATATCAGATCATAATTTAAATCTCAAACTTAGCTGTAGTGTTACTATAATATAGAACTTTGAGATTTTTCCATCTGAGATAATATACCTTTTTATAAGAAATCTACATTTTTTGTAAAAATTAGAGAGTTCAGATATCAGAGTTGAAACTTTGTATGTTAGCATTTTGTAAGGACTTAAAGTACAGTAGATCTCACAGTAATCCGGGTTATTGTAGTGGTTGGTTGGGCTGGTTTCAAAAAATAAAAGCTGGACTATAGGTAGGACTCATTAACGTAGTGTATAAAATTACACTATAATGCTATAATTCAAATCCAACAACCGTTGGCATTGGATATTTGACTCCTCGTTTCATTAATCTAACTTTTATAAAGTAACAGCGTTTAAAAAATAAAACAATTGAAAAAGTGTTCATGCCATCACCATTATGTAATTTACAATATAGATCAGTAAGTCACTAACCAGTCTTATGCTTTAAAATAACACCTTTTATTATTTTAGGGGAAAGAAGCAATTGGAGACTACCGCTGTGCAGTTGAAGCTTACTATATGGCTAAAGATTTAGACAGTGTTGTTAGAATAAATTTAGAACACTTGAATGATCCCCAGGAGGCAGTACGCATTGTTCAGGAAACTCGCAGTGTGGAAGGTGCCAAGATGGTCGCCAAGTAAGATTGAATGCTTAAACTAGTTGTTTATACAATATGTACTAACTGTTCCTGTAGATTCGTCCATTAAGAAGTTGCACTGGATGTGCATATTCTTAAATTGTTTCTATCTACAGTTCTATATATGTATATAGAGAGAGAAAGATTAAGTGTGATTTGCGTTCTTTAGCTCAAGGGCAGCATACTTTAAGAATATCAAATATTTAGTTTTGTTTATAAAATATATGTTGCTTCTAATTAGTCAAATATGTTCTACATTTTGAAATATTTAATTTGGTAACTAAAGTTATGAAATGACGTAATTTGAATTCCTACTGTTAATATTTTTTAAGGATTTATATTACTTTAGAAATATATACAGTATATAAATATATGTAATATAAAAGATAATATATTAATAAATATTACCTTGTTAAATTTGCCCGTCTTGTGACTTCTGAAGAATGATTAAGTAATCCTAATACGACGCGTTTCGGGAACGCATTCCCATTGTCAAGCACACATAAAACACTAAAAACACACTTTATAAAAAACACAAACACACAACACTCTTACAAAACGTTTAAAAACACATTTAAACATAAATGCTGAATAATAATTTATTCCTACGATGTACATCGTTGAGCGGCCATTGCTGTACTAACAGAATTTATGGAATATCAATATTTATTTAGCCTAAGGACCGGTTTTCTTGAGATAGCCGAGGGCTGTGTCATATAGATCATTACTCTTGAATGACAGCTGATCGTTTAAGACATTGGCGGGATTTTTGTTAAATTCTTTGTATATTTCGAATTCTTCCATTGCGTCCAAAAGTCTTTCCTTATTGCAAAAATGGATTGGGGTCAAATTTGTGTTAAAAACAGTGTATGAATGGTTGGAGTCAATTAAATGTTGAGCGAAGTTTGAATTTATTTTGCGCATGTTGTTGTGTGGCAAATGTTCTTTAAACCGTTCTTTGAAAGCTCTGCCCATCTGACCAACATAGAAACTGTCACAATCATCAAATTCAATTCTATAAACACTTGATTTCTTTTCCGTCGGGATCAAACGTTTTGGTCGTAATAACTTTTGCACGTTATTGTTGGTGCGAAAAGTAACGTTGATATCATGTTTTGCAAACGTGTTTTTTAGCATATGTTGAACGACGTTTGAATATTCGAATGAAACAAATTTCCTATTTTTATTTTTAGTGCGTTTGATGGGATTTTGCTTGTTTGAAATATGTTTACGTAGCATTTTATCGATCATTACGTCATGATAACCATTCGCATGTGCTATGTATTTGATGGTTTCAAGTTCGTCACGGAAGTCCTGTTGGTTCATTGGTATTGTTAAAAGACGGTGGACAAAGCTATTATAAGCTGCCATTTTATGGGATATCGGGTGGTGTGAGTGCACATGTATGGTTCCAAAGTGACTTGGAAACCAACAATTATGAAAATAAATATATGTGTATATAATATATTAATCTTATAAAAATGTAGTAATCGTTTTGTGTTTCTTGCTTATGAATTCATTTCCTTTTATATCTAGAGATCACTTATTTTAGTACAGTAGAACACATCTTATCGAAATTTCTAATATCCAATATCTGAATTGCATGGTGTAAAAACTGAACAAATTGTATTTATTATATAACTTGATAGTATTGAAACCAAAGCTGGTACAATAATAATTAATATATATATTTATATATATATATATATATAACCATAATTTTATAGGATTAAATAAATATATCACCTAGTAGTAGAGATTTACTAAATGTAATATTAGATTTTGCTTTTAGTGATCATTTAGATATTTTCAAATGAACTTGCCTTAGCAAGTGACTAAAACTACAGAAACATAACCTAGAGTTGTAGACTTATGTGAAAGGAAGCTATAATAATACAATTAAACTATAACAATAGCTATACACAACTAAAAAATGACGTGCACTTCAGAACCGAGAAGTTAAAACTTAGATGAAAAACACACACTTGAAATACATCAAATGCATATAAGTGAACCTACACATGTTGACATACCAAGATCAGAACACAAATTATTTTCAAGAGCTGGTTATTATTTTTATGTTTTTGTGTCGAAACTCAGAATTTCAGAAGTTTAAATGATATTAGTCTTATGATGTGATATAGGTGCGCATAAAGTATAACCTTGTTAAGTCGATACAACTAAAACACCAGCAGGTCAGAGATTGTGGAAAAAACAATTATAGGAACCTGATATGGGCAAACTATGTTCTCCACCACAAAATCAAACAAATAATGCTAGACAGTGTTTTTAATTTAGTATTTTTTTGCTTTACTCGGATTACCAAAACTATCCTTTGAAAGCATTTTGAAAAATTCTCAGTATTGTTCTTAATTTTCTTCTAATCAGAGACGGTCAAAGTCCCTACTCCAAATTCAGTAGCAATTTTCCTTTCCATTATCACAACAACATTTCTACACTTTGTAGCCATTGCAACACAACTCACACAGATATATTAAACCAGATGAACACAAGCAATAAATATATAAATAGCTTCTTTCTAACCAACTTAAAAATAAACGGTACCAGATAACTGCCATATACTTTCTCCCAGTTGAAACTTTATACCTTCCCAAGAGTAGCATAGGAGATCGTTATTTAGAATTGCAAAAGTAGGACATACCATGGAAAATAATGCATGTAACACACATTCATATTATATTATTATTAAAACTATTCTATCGATTTCGAACAAATTTGCACCAAACATGTCAATTAAGCCTATATAGATGCACGAAGAAAGGTTTTGAAAAATTTTGAAAAACAACCACCTTTTTGGGCCAAAAACCCCCAAAAATCAATTATTATTATTATTAACTAAACGAGAATTTTTAGAAAGATGCGGTTTTTTGCGTATGGTAGGGTACATTAAGGGCTACAAATAAGCCAAATTTTATTAAAATCGTTATAGCCGTTTTTGAGAAATTTTTATTTTTCTCGTTTTTTGGCAATTTTTGGGAGGGTAAAACCTCTTAAAAATTAAAACTTTGAAAAAATGGGAAAAAAAACGCCTGGAGATATTCCAGAACTACACCTACATACCAAATTTCATCAAAACCGGACTGTTGGTATGGTCTCCAGCTCTGTACACATCCTAACAGACACACGGACAGACATCACAAAAAAAAAGACACTTTTTTGGGTTCAGGGAACACCAAAACAAATAATTCCACTAACACTATTTTTGGGTTCAGGAAGCACCAACACAGATAATTCCACTAAACAATTTTTGGGGGTTCAGGGAGCACCAAAACAGATAATTCCACTAAAAATACAAATTCGAAATTTTTTACGAAAACAATACTTTCTCCATATACTACGTATAAGGGGGAGAAAATAAAAAGAGGACTTTATCAATTGTATTGGGCAGTGACAAAAATTACTAGAAAAAAATTATGGTGGCAAAGTATTGTTACAGGTGAGTTATAATGAAAAACTGTTATGTTGAATAAAAGTTAACTAACAGTTCTTAATTTAATTTGTCAGGAACGAAGCTGATTTAGAAGAAACTGTCATCAATATTTTGGACCCTATATAGATATATAGTAGTAGTAGATCTCAACTTTACTACTTATATTGTTATTTTTAAAAGAAAAATACTGTGTTATTTTATATTTAAAGGAGGTAAATGTTGATTTTAAAACACCAATATTTCTTAGCTTTTAATGTCTGGAATTAAAACAAAGTGTTTTTTAAGGTGGTTTATTACAAAAAGTGTTTTTAAAAATTAAAAAATTTTTTATTAACTAGTGCACCCTTGTTAAAAATCAGAGCACATTTATAAAGATTATACTATAGTGTTTACTTCATTCTTCAGAGGAAACTAATTAAATCTACAAACAACGCTCTGTATATAATCGGGTCTTTGCCTTTGTGAATATACAGAGCCTACAATTAATTATAGGTGGTCCATATAGCACCTAATACTTCAAGGTGAACACAAGAGTATAGCACACACGCATATTTGTATTGTTTGATTTATTCGTCTAATTTAGTTGGGAAGATACAACTGGAAGGTTTTGAGAATTTGTTGTGATTCAAGTTGTAAACATAAACTGAAAGTGTATTCTAGGCTTGGTTTTGTATTGAATTTTGTATGCCAATTAGGCATATCTATGTACATCATTACTTCTATAATAACAATAAAAAACTTAATATAAAAGTTGTAAACATAAACTGAAAGTGTATTCTAGGCTTGGTTTTGTATTGAATTTTGTATGCCAATTAGGCGTATCTATGTACATTATTACTTCTATAATAACAATAAAAAACTTAATATAAAAATTGTAAACATAACCTTAAATAGTTCACATGGTTGTTGAAGCATTACAGCTGATGGAAGAAATTAGATGTTATATGTTAATGAATAAATTAAACAATATTTTTAATCATGCGCATGTGCTATACTCTTTTGTTATGTTCGTATGTAATTGATGTTCTTTTATGGGAGTTGATTTGTATTATTTATATTGATTAGTAACAAAATATTGTTTGAGTAATCTCTATGGTTGAATAAATCATAAGTTGAAACTAAATTATGAAGGTCAATTAGAGCAAAATATAATATGCTTTGACAGATTTTTTCAAAATATTGGAGACTATCCTTCAGCTATCAGGTTCCTGGTTATTTCGAGCTGTTTAAGTGATGCCTTCAGATTGTCCCGTGAACACTCTCAACTTGAATTGTATGGTGACATTTTAGCTGAGGAGTGTGAGGAAGGAGAAGCAAAGGAAGAATTTAAGAGTGTGGCTTTACATTTTGAAACATCAAATAAACATTTCTTGGCTGGGAAATATTATTACTATGCAATGGATTACAGAAAGGTGAGAATATTTTGTTAGGAAAAAGGGTTGACTTAACAAAAGTACTTAATGTTAGTGTATATTAAGAGTAAATTTAGTATCATAGTTTTTCTCAGTAAAATATTAAGTCAGACGTTTTAGAAAAGGCAGGTTTTTACACAATTTAATTGCTTTGTGATCTAGTAACGTGAGGTAAAAATGAAGTCCTCCTGCCTTTTGCTATCTTTTTTGACTTCAAACAACACTCAATAAAACAAATTTTTATTCATTTTGGTACATACAGTATTTTAGTTATTCAGCTCAGTTTTCATGTTTTTAAACATTAAAACTATAATGTGATGTTCTAGCATGAATAATATTGTACAGTAGAACGTCTCTAATCCGTCACCTTTGGGACTGGGGGTATGGTCGGAACGCAAAAAAGGTTGAAAAACACATCACTGTACACACATTGTAAAACAAATACACTGTAATGAACACAGAAGAACACTGTTGTAAAACCAATCAACAGTAATCACTAAAAACTGCACAGTGCAGTACAAAAAACATGCACATCAACAGAAACGATTCAAGAGATGACATAAACAACTATGGCGCGATGGGATGTAAGTCTTCAATTTCGGCTCGAGCATGGTCAGATCAACCGGATTGGTGGACCAGCCAAGGATGGACAAAAGGGGTTCTACTGTATATGTTTGACTTACTTTTTATTAATTGATGAATCATTTAAGTTCGTGTTAGAACTTTACTTCATCATTTAAACATAATATTATTGTTTAAATAATTAACATATTTAATTTTTGTTTAGGCAATGAAACACTTGCTTTTAGCTGCAAAGAACAACGCAGAAGACCATGAAGCCATGTCCCTAGCTATTGAAGTAGTGGGTGCTTCTAATGATGATATATTGGCCAATCAGCTGATTGAACTACTTCTTGGAGAGATTGATGAGGAATCAAGAGTAAGAACAAATGCATTTAAAGATTTACACTTTTTGTTGATCAAACATAATATTTTCTAAGATAAGCCACAGAAACTTGGTCAATGACTTAAATTACCTAAAAGTACTAAAAACTAAATTACAGACACTTACTTCATTGGTAATCTTGGCAAGGATTAAAATTAGTATAGTAGAGGTACCTTCTCTTATATATATTATTAATATTGCATCACAGTTCTTATAATTTGTAGTACTTCCTTTTACTTCGCCTTTATGTTTTACTGCTTGTAGCTTAATTCATAAATTGTATTCGGGTATTATTTACTTTCACAAACTTTTGCTGTTTGTTTTAATGATGGTACTCTATAAATTTATCACAAATCACATTTGGCTATTGTTTATGATATATTTTATAAGACTAGTGCAAATTCTAAGTTATTTCAGTGGTGTTTTCTTTTGTGGACATGAACTGTATGTCGGTAATGCTTAATTGAATGTGGCGGGATACCTGCATTTAGTGATAATGACTACTTTACATTTAGCTTAAAAGTTGGCTGAAACATTTGACAATCATTATTTCATTTTTACATAATCTTGTGTAATAATAAATAGGCCTATAGGTTAAATATTTATTTGAGGTAATTTTGTTATAAATACTAAATCCATGCTTAGTAAACATAACAGCGGTTAGCTAATTTTTTATAAAGATTTTTATTAGGATTTGAAGTTAAACATTGGATTCGGAATCCATAAAATTTATGTTATTATTTATTCAAATTGAATTCTGAAAGTTTTGAAATGAACTGATAAAATGATGTACAGTAACAAAAAGTGTGAACCTAATCTTTACGAGAACTTTACTATTATTCAAAACGTAATAATACTGTCCTAAAACATTCATAAATACCATCAATTAAAAATTGCATATACATTATAATATACTATCAAATACCGGTACCAGATCCTTTATTTCTTTGATACAAGCCCTACTACAACACTTTTTCTACCGATTTCTAAAATATAAATTTATAAAATTATAACATCCTAACTGTAATTATCTTCTAATTCACTTAGATTTTGTTAAAATTCAATTTAGGCGTAGTCAATTTCTGTGTCTTCCAAATAGCTCACCTCAAACAAGAGAGAACCATTGCAAATTCTAATGTTGTGCGTGAAATATGTTGTTTTCATAATACGTAATTATTCCAGCCACTGTGTAAACTATTTATCATATGCAGTAAAATCAGTATTTAATAATATACAAAGTAGAGAAAATTGTCTTACCGTTATGATAACCATATGCGCAATTATTGTTAAACTATGTTTCAGGATCCTAAATACATTTTCCGCTTGTATATGGTAAGGAGACAATACAAAGAAGCTGCCAAGACTGCTATAATTATTGCGAATGAAGAACAAGTTAATGGTAAGACGATTGTTCAGATATTCTTTTAATGTACTCATATTAGACATATTTTTAAATCAGATTATTACAACCATATTGGCATTTTGTCTAAAACATTCATGAGCATGGTAGGCTTGGTTGGTGCCAAGATAGGTTAGATCTTAGGAATTCATAAATATGTGTTTCCATCATGATGTTTATTCCAAAGGGATATTACTTCAAAATATGCCTCACTGTGTTCTTTATGATGCAACACATATATTTTGACACCTTGTAAGCACAGCCTATTCAATAAAAAAGGTCAACATTTAAATTAAAGAGGTTGTTACCATATACATATAAAAAAATGTATAATGGATACAATGTTCAAATCTACAATTTTTCTGTTTTAGAAATCACCTATTTTGGCCAATTAGAAAATTACAATCATAGTTTTTAATAGCACTTCCAAATTTAGCCCATGCCATTCTCTTTGTCTGTAGTAGCCTACTCACTGTTTTCAAGACATTAAGCAATTTCACCATAAAACGTTTCACTTGAGAAATATCTACAGTTAGCAAAACTAAGATTTTAACAAAGAAGTTATTTAACATTGCGTTAGAAACTGCTCTGGCAATTCTGTAGTCTCCCTATTTTTAGGTGTTGTTTTATTGTTGTAATTTAGAAAATTACTAAGTACAGCAAATAATAAATGATTAATTTATTTTTAGGTAATTATCGAAATGCTCATGACGTTCTACTCAGCATGTGTCAACAGTTGCGGAAGAACCAATTGACCATCAGTACAGAGCTTTTGTCTCGACTTATGTTACTCCACTCTTATATCTTAGTTAGATTACATGTACGAAGAGGTGACCACGCTAAAGCTGCTCGAATGCTCATAAGGGTTGCAGACAATATATCTCAGTTCCCATCACGTAAGCAGTTTTACCTTCCTGTTACTACATAATATATTTAAACAGCATATTCATGAAATTATTAAACTCTTTAATGTGAAATTCACAATTAAAAAAGCTTGTTTTTGAAAGTGAGTTTAACCCTTTCCACTCGAGTGTCGGGGCAGCCCCGCACCCTACTAATTCGCACGAACTCCTATGTCAGACGAGCCCCGAACTCGCTATGAAAACGTTCTTTGATTGCATTTGAACAGACGTAGTTACTTTGATGACCGCTATTGTTGAAGTTTGAGATGTGCTGCTATCTGTGGAATTTTTTTAAGACCATTTGAGTTCAGTTTCTGTGGTAAATAGATCTTAGAAAATGTAATGTTTGCCGTCTTTGGCCGGTCTGTAAACAGCTGTCTGCTCTCGCCGTTATTTGGTTCCTACTTACTACACAGTGTTTTAGTGAGCTTACGCATTGTTTAGTTTTGTTGTACTAGGTTATCGTGTGTAATTTCACAGTTTATTTTTGAATATTGTTCTTTTTATAATAATAATGATTGTTGAGAAATAAAGTGAACGAAGACGACGGCAGTTTGTTAAAATGACGTTAGTGGCGACAGAATACATGTGTACATGTGTATTGTAATACATGTGAGTTTCAGGGTTTTTAAACATTAAAATAGTAGTATAACGTAAAAGGGGTCGTAAGGTAAAGTTTGGACATTTAGCCTAATTTAAAAGATTTATTTATTTCATAATATTAATGAACATAGAAATTCAAAGGGAAATGCAGACATTAATTAATAATTTAAAAAATAAATCTTACATAATAGTAACTTCAAATTTGAATTTAATCTTGTTTAAACTATTCAATGGTAATTCACGATGTTTCAAAATACAAAAATATTGAACAGTATTGTGGAAGGTTGAAGAAGTGATTCACTGAATTCTAGCCCACGAGTAATAAATATTGAAAGACTATTACAGACTTTGAAGGATTTAAACTTGATATATTATGTTGGTAGTATGTGCGATTTATCTATGGTGTTGTGACCGAGACAGAATTTTGGTCTGAGATGTTGGTACCAATCATAAGTCGATATAGGGAGACATATTTACGGTCCCCTGGGTTTATCAGGTGAGATGACGTCACACTATGCATAACGCTCACAAAGGACTTGTTTCTTAATCAATCGTTGCTTGGAGTTTCTGTTGAACAGTTCACATTTTGTGTGTTGGGTGTATCGTTCCTGAAATATTGGAAGGTGCGGTGTATTAGTTAGAAATCATGTAGAAACATTTCTATAGTAAAGTATAGACGATGTAGTCGTTTTAAAACGCATCCTGAAGAAATTCGGACGTTCGTAAGTAAAGATATTGACTTAAAATAAACTTCGAAAAACCAGCGTGGTTTTCACAAAGAACAAGTAATGGCGGGTTAGCTCAGTGCTTTGTACAAAGGAATGAACAGTGTTTCCGGAGTGAGTCAGATCGACAAACCATATAATTAGTGCTACGAAAAATGAGGTTAAACAGTTTGTGAAGGAAAATCATGTAATTAAAATATTTTTTGTGTTAAAGTAAATTCAATTTGTAATTTTAGATTTTTGAAGTGCACTATAAAAAGAGGAGCTCGTAAGTAATGAATCATTTTAATTTAAGTCTGCAATCGAATCTTTTGTTATTAGTTTTTAGTTTTGAGATAAAGATGTAATAATTTGTGTGTAAATGAGAGTATGAATTTAATTTGAAACAATGACTTGCCAAAGTACTTTATTCTTTTGTGTGTGGATTTTAATAATTTAAGAGAATGGGATATTAAAGTTTTAATGCCAACTATCATGACTTTTTAATTTGAGTTTTCTCCTTTCCAGAAGTACTCTATGGTAAGCGAACCTTGGTAAATCATAATAAATTCAGTTTTAGTTTCTCATAAGTAATTCAAAATGGCGACAGTCTTTGGTGAACAGGAGATAATCTGGAGGGAACGCGCGCATATGACAAACATGGCAGCTGATCCTTCAGACGAGTCCATTTGTAACCAAGGAACTGTAGTCACAGATATAACAAGTTGATGTGTAACAGATATTTAGTGATCAATTGTTGAGTAACAGATGTGATCAAAACATAACCTAACTTCAATTTTGGGGTTATGTTTGATTGTTTACATTTTAATAAGGGAATAAGGTGTTGTAATATTTTGAAATGATAATTTAATTAAATAAATAGTAAATGGATTGAAGATAGGAAATAATAAATAATTGTTACACAGTAAAGGTATTTTTTTTTTATTTTAAAATAACTTAGAAATATTTTTGTCAAAATTAAACTTTTATTTTTCATTTTTTTTATTTTTTATTAATAAATTGTTTGTAAACGGCTTGCATTGTGGCAGCACGTTACAGACAGAACTTTTGTTTCGAATCTGAGTGATTCCAATATTACCAATCAGTTTTGAAAAAAGCTTTTCTTACTAGTTTTGATCTACATAATACTTTTGTTAAGCAATAAAATAAATAGTTGAGGCAATTTTGTACAAGTTGGTGTCAAAACTAATTGTTTTCATAAAAACAAAATTTTTACAAAAAACTAGTTTTTCAATTATAATTTTTTATAATTTATATTGTGTATAAAACATGTGTAAACCACTTAATTTTGTTTATAATGATATAGTCAACAAAAAACAAGCAACAAATGTAGGTCATCCCATTGAAAATTTTTCCAAAATTCTTGTTTATTCCGGTTTTTTGTTACAAATTTATATTTTTTTCAATAAATAAAAATTAAAAACATATACTTGAAAATAAAAATATATGTTTTTTTTCATTCCAATCTATACTTTAATCATAGAAGAAGCTAAAAAAAAATCAGCCTTTTAGAACTGAGTCCCCAGTAATTGGAGTGGAAAGAGTTAAGACTGAACAAATTATTGTTAGCATAGATTTTATGCTATTGTTGGTAGCAGAGTTTTATCTCAGCCTCTTAAACTGAAGAGACATAATCAAACGTTGCTTACAATAATTTTTTGTTTTTTTTTGTTGCTTTGTCAATAATATTGCTAGTTTTTTTAAACATTTTTTCAAAAATAAATTATTATACTTATTCCAAAACATATTTTTGTAATTATCCTACTAATTATGGTGGAATTATAATTTTCAATGCAGAATTAACACAAAAGTATAATAATTTTTATGTATCGGACACATAAAGAACACAAGATTTGAATTGTTAATTAAAACATAATTTATTGCAATAGAAAGTGCTTTTACTGCGGTTAGTTGTGGAACAGAATATCAGACAAATGTCCTCCACGACTATAGTAGCACACATTTATTCTTTAAAAAAAAAAAATTTATAACCTTACTGCAAAATTGAGGTTTAATAACGCCTCGAATTGCTGTCTCAAGTTCAGGAATTGGTTTGTTGACGTAAACTCTAGATTTCAGAAATCCCATTGGAAGAAGTCCCATGGTGTTAAATCACAGGGTTTCGGAGGCCAATTCTGGTTGCCGTTGCATGAGATGAGATGGTTAGGA
Source organism: Philaenus spumarius (assembly GCA_018207615.1). Classification (NCBI taxonomy): domain Eukaryota; kingdom Metazoa; phylum Arthropoda; class Insecta; order Hemiptera; family Aphrophoridae; genus Philaenus; species Philaenus spumarius. The sequence goes on along the minus strand of JAGFPH010003319.1, from coordinate 38,474 downwards.
AATTTGTCTCGCAACAAATCAGTTGTTTCGTTTGCAGCATGAAAGGTAGCGCCATCCTGCTGGAACTAAATGTCTGCCAGATTCATATTGTTCAATTGAGGTCATAAACAACCTGTTATCATGTTGCATAACATGCATCATTTACTGTTAATTCATTTCCGTCATCGTCTTCAATGCCCCATCATCTTCGTACGACCCAATCACTCCACCAGTCCAAAAACTGTACCAGACAATGACTCGTTGTGGATACAACTATTTCACGGGTTTTCAATGCCCCAAATTCATCAATTTTGTTTGTTGACGTATCCATTGAGTTGAAAGTGCGCCTCATCGCTGAAGATAATTTTCGTACAAAAATTGGGGTCCACCTTTTGCTTTTCTAAAATCCAATTGACAAATTGTCGGCACTTTAGATGGTCCTTTGTCTTAAGTTGTTGTGTCAGTTGAATCTTGTAGCCATGCATATTCTGTTTTGAGAATTTGCTGCATGGTGCTTCTCGGGATGCCCAGATGTTAAGAGCGACAGCGAATTGATCTCGGTGAACTCACAGTGATTTTCTCACGACAGCAATGTTCTCGATAGACCGGCCAACATGAAGACGCTCTGAGGGTTTAATATCCACAATTGAACCTGTTTCCTCAAATTTTGTTTGCCTCAAAGTCTCATAACTGTAGGCTGATTAGGTAAATACCGTCAACAGAAAATTCCACAAAGTTTTTGGCATAACATTCCTCGTACTTTTAATAGGTTTTGATAATCACAATGTGATGCTCGTTTGTGATACTCCATGTCGATTAACCACACCTAAATCAAATCTTGCGTTCTTTATGGAACACCCGTTACTTGAAAGGTTCAAAAGGTGGGTTCAAAATAACTGAATTAATGGTATATAATGATTTATTTGTATTTCTTTACAACTTAAATACTATCTCCTTCAATAAACTCCCCACCACAATCCCTACACCGCTCCATGCAAATTTTACATTGTTCAAAGCTGTGTTTGAAGTTATTTTCAAAAAGCATGTTCATGGTCTCCATCACTTTTTCTTTCACAGCTTCAACTGTCTCAAATCTCGTTCTTTTCAGTACTGATTTTATCTCAACAGAAAAAGATACAGTGCAAGCTCGGGTGAATAGGGTGGATGTTCCAACACAGGGATCTCCTGCTGGATCCATGACATGTTTGCCCACAACTCGGGCTGTTTTCTTCTTAATCGTTCATGGAGATTAGTTAGGATCTCATGGTATATTTTTGATTTATAGTTGACCTCCAGTCAAACTTACCTGATTTATCGACTTAACCCCATGGATGTCAAAAAAACAGTCATTATTGCTTGGAATTTTGATTTGGTTATTCGAGCTTTATTCTGTCTCAGTAAACTAGTGCTCATACAGTGCATTGATTGACGCTTAGTTTCCAGATCATAAGTAATAACAAGCTACTTGTAGCATTTTCCTCATGCTCATTTAAAATCTGCCAAATCCAAGATTCTTTGTCAATTCCTATGTTCTCAGCAACTGAGTGAATTCTTAAAAGACTTTCTTTTTGGATTAACACTAATTTTTGTCAATGTTTTTGTCTGTCGTTGACGTGGTAGGTAGTCCTGGGCGTGAGTCATCTTTAATCTCCTAACGTCTTTCATGAACCATTTAAACCACCCAAAAACATGATTGTGTGATAAATATTTATTTCCGTATACTTGTTTTAAAATACTATGAGTTTTCTACCCTTCTTATGGTGGATCGAGCATTGAAGCAGTGCTCCTAGCCATATTGCCACCTCTACAGTGGCTAGTGAGTGTATGCATCCTCACCGACTATAAATCTATAAATCATTTCTTTCGGTAATTGCTACAAACACACCAACCTCGTATTTCTACTACTTCAGACACCATTCACAATATACTCTAGATCATTTTATAAGAACAAGAACCAAACTACATGAAATTTACAAAACAATAGATCGAAAGCCTCAAACCTTTGCATCTTGCTGAAAAGCTGTCCTTAGTTATAAAAGAATACCTACACTACTTTAAAATACCATACTGACCAACATTTATGGAGTATAGAGAAAGAGTTGAAATTCTGAGGAACATTATTTTTGAAAGATGAGAAGGAAACAAAACACTAACGGAAATATTTAGAAAACCAACAATGTCAGTGAAGAGTCAATGTAGGAAATTGTTGCCACACCAGCACTGCTGTCCCTTGCTGCTCATATGTACAAAACACATTGTGTCATCGGCATCTCTTAGTGCTTTAATTTTATTAAAAAGTGTATTAATTTGTAGCAAAAGCATAAGTTACATCTATAAAATAACTTATTGTTTTTGTACAGATATTCGTATAGATTTATTGGAACTGGTGGTATTAAAATATAATTAAACTATTGTCTGAATTTTTTTTTATAGATGTAGTACCCATTTTGACGTCAGCTGTTATTGAGTGCCACAGAGCAGAATTAAAAGCAAGAGCATTTACTTATGCTGCTATGCTTATGAGACCTGAAAACAGATCACAGGTAAAATCTTTTCCAAGTTTTGTAATAGTTAACATTTGTGTCTATGACAATGTTTTTATAACAATTACTTCAAGCTTTTGTGAAAATTTTTTTAAATGCATGTTTTGATGAAGGTACAAAGTCATATAAATTAATATTAGGATGGGTGTTTGAATCTCATACCCCAAGAAATTTTAAATTCAGATAATAATCTTCCTTAATGCCCAAATCAACAGTGAAGCTCCAAAATTCCCAAACTGTTGTTGCTGCTATTGTGTTTTGAATTATGTTGTAATGCCTGTAATTCATCAAATTAGCGCAAATCATATTTTGGTGACGTTTAAGTTCACGGAATTTTGTTGTGCATTATGAACAGAACATTATATTTTAACATCAATTCAAATATAGTTTTATTTCAGGATTTTTCCCCAGTGAGGATTTTCCTTCAGGATTTTATTTCACATTTGAATGTCAGTATTTCATCAAATTAGGGCAATTACACTCCAATTTTTGTTTTGGGCTTGCATTGAATGTCTGGAATGCTGTTTGGAAATAAATAATTTTACCTACGTGTTTTGCAACTTTGTATTTTATTTTACTTTTGCTATTATAATAATCTTTTCTCTCTTTTTAATAATAATAATAATGCCCCACTAGTTGGGCATCAAATTTATAATAATTACAAAACTAATTTTAATCTTTGAGTGGTCTAATAGGATTAGCCTATTTATGATAATCTTAGGCCTATATTACTTTGAACTTAAATGATAGCTGTACTTTAAAAACTATAAATAAGAAACAGAATATACATTTTATTTCTTTTTCTTTAATTGTAATCAAAATTGTATCATTTACATTTACTCTTTAAAAGAAACTATTGATAATTTTATTATGTTCACAAGATTGTTCATTTACAGATTTCTTAAGATTGCCCATCAGCTTTGCTCAATTAATATTGGTTGATTTATTATCTAAATTCATATGACAATAAATCTTTAATAAAATCTCGGGAAGGGTTATCGGCCGGGTTTGGATAATCTTTTTATAATACGCATTTGGATTATAATCTATGTTAGATATTGAATTTAGAAAATGGCATCAAGATTGTGCTTAAGATAAAATATTCAAAGTTCATTAATTTGATTAATTAGTCTCATTTAGTTGATTTTAACTATTTTCTTTATAAAGTATACAGACTATACCAAGTTCTGTTCAATGTTAAACGTTTTTGTTTCAGGTAACACTTTTATTTTTAACTAAATAAATATCGGAATTGCAAAAAAAAAAAAACACATCTTCATATTTGGACTTCTGGCTGTAGAATGCCTTCGAACTAGGCGGTAGTTAGGTCATTTTCAATTGTCTCCTAGAGGGGTTCTTGGTATTGCTCATTTCATTTCCTTTTGTTGCACATCTGATCTCCGATTGGTCGGTTGTAGTTCATTTCGTTAGGCTCCATGTATTATAAGATTATAACGTTTCTTGTGTGAATATCGCATATTCGCGTGTAACATGAGTATTTATTTAGCACATTAATATTTCTTTTAAATTTATGCCATATTGGTTAAAATTACCATTATATTAGTAAAATAAAAATATGTATTAAACCGCGACCTTAGTATCAAGCAGGCCTACTCTAGTGTGTTATGGCTGAATGTTACATCCTTATGTTATTAAGTTTTACAATCTCTTTACAATAAATACTAATACTTTTACTTTAATTAACATTGTTTTACTGAACACTTATTTATGTTACACATATCTATATTATGTTCTATTGGTTGTATTTAGGTTTTCTTATAACATAATTTCGAATCGCAACCTTTAATATCGATCATATGTTGAGATGTTTGTTTACATGGGTATAACCTAGTTTGGGTTCAATACGATTTCTGATCTACACACTGGATAACTGTGATTAAAGAATTGGTGTTAATGCTTGTTTGTTAATTTTATAGTGTGTTAATAAATGGAAAAGTGCTATGTAAAAGTGTGGTATAATTTATTGTGATCTTGGTTGAAGTAGGCTAGGCCTAGGCTAGGTTTGTTTTTGTTTTTGTGAATTGGCAATCTTTAAGTTATAGGTCATTGTGTGATTCATGAGATTTGATATCATTATACTATTTCTGTAGCCGATATTGATACAATAAATCCAGTTCTATTTTTCTAATATCTTTTTATTTTACAATCTTACAGGCAGACAATTTTTCAACCAGCTACCTATTTTTTATATCTCAACTCCTTTGTTGATCACATATAGTAGGCGAACAACACTTTTTAATAAACTTATAAAATTTGGTGTATCCAAGTGCTTTAGTAAAAGTATCAGCAATCTCGCCTTTTGTTAAACTGCACTTTAAATCAATTAATCCTGCAGATATTTTAAATTTATAAAGTAGTATTTTATAATATTTTTGCTGCATTTATTATTGACTATTTTTTATTAGCAGATTGCATTTTAATTGTCAACATAAAATGCTACTTCAATCTTTTTATCAAGTTTAAAAAAAAAATTATAAGTTACTCTTTACAACGTTCAGCTCCTGTAATGTATTAAGAAAATGCGCAATAATCGTCGGTACAAATTCAAGACAGATTACAGTTCATGGTCTGATTTTTTCATTATGCTAATAAGTCGAAAAAGTAGAAGCAGATCAATCATAATAACTTCATCATTTTCCTTAATATTACTAATTGACTGCAAACAGGGTGAGGACTTTATCCTTTTGAGTTAACTTCTAATCTATAAAATTAATCCAACTCTGTTTTTTAATTCTTTTTTCAAAAGCATGATTAAGAAAAGGACTACGGCTACTATGTGTGGCCTTCAGAGCTCAAAGGAAGGAACAAAAACATCGTAACCAAGCACTAACGGTAAAATTTTTGTAAGATCTGGCAAATGCAAAACACTATTCAATACAAAACTTTTATTATTTTTATTTCCTTTACGTTTTCTTTTCACAGATTATAATTTTTTAGCTACTATTACATCAGAGCTTTGAAAGTTGTGAATAGTCATTTGAGATAATACTGTTATGATTAATATTTTGTTTTTCTGCTTGTTTGCTGCTAGTAAAAAATCTACTTTCTTTTGTTTAGACCTAGAATTATATAGAATTTTTTATTTTTAAAGATAACAGCCTTTATCAATATAAATTTTTACAAATTGAGGAAATCATTATGAACCTCTTAAAGACAAAAACAAGCAAAACAATTTGTGTTACAAATAGAATGTTTAACAACTGAATTTTCTTTATTTTTAAAAAATCATCTATCTGCTTTTTACATTTCGAAAATGACTAGTATTTTTATTTTGTCTATTTTCTCGTTTCCTCAGCCAAGATTTAAGATTTTATCTGTATTAACTGTTAATTCCCATGCGGTATTATAATGTAACAAATATAATGTATAAAATATTTTTCTGATTCAAGAAATTGTTTACTGACTAAAAGAGAATTTGCAACCTCTCTTTAAATTTGTATTCTCTTGTACAGATATCATTTTTGAGGTAATTTAAATAGTTTTAATTGATGAATGCAAACATAGGTGGTGGAAATCAGCAAACTAAAATTTTGTTTTCAGCCATTAATCATTGTAGGATATTTTCTCATTTTTTAAGGTTTTCAAAATATTGTGTCACCTAAATATACAATATAGATATATGGTTTTTTTTAGCTGTTTATAAAAAAATATTTTGCTAGTTTAAAATCATTAGAGCATAGTTATAATTTATCTCTTTACTTTTCATAGTAAGCCATAATATTATTTTACAAAAACATGGTTCAAAATTAGCTTTATTCTAAAGATATTAACACAGGTTTTCTTGTTAATTGCAGATTGAACCAAAGTACCTGAAGAAGATGGAAGGAGTAGTAAGAAAACCTCCTCGAGGACCAGACAATAAGTTGGCAGTAGATCCTGCGGAGAAGTATTCGCCTTGTCCTTACTGTGATTACAAACTACCAGAAACTCAGCTGGACTGTTCTCAATGCAAGAACAACATTCCATTCTGTATCGCGACAGTAAGTTATCTCATGGCTTTGCTGCACTATATGACTACTATTTATAGAGGTTAATTCTGATTAATATAATATGGGTTTGTTTACAGGGTCGACATATAGTCAGAGATGACTTAACTGTGTGCCCGAACTGCCAATTTCCGGCCATACGAAGTGAGCTTGAAATGTGAGTTATATTATTATTTTTAATACTTCTTGGGTTCTGTAAATAATTTGGGGTGATATTTTAATTTAAACCTTTTTGCTTTAAATTTTATAGGGTCACCATAACATTTTATAATTAATTATTATTTGCAATATATTTTACGGACAAAATATAACAGAAGTCCAAAAATAAGAAGTCCAAAATATATTTTTAAATACTCCCAAATATCGTTATATTTGGGAGTATTTAAAAATTTTAAGTTACAGCCATTTTGATTTTTCAAAATTTATTTCAAGTGGTTCAACCAAATACAGTTGTGAAGCATATCGTTTGAAAGCTTATTTAATTCTGAATCCAAAAAGAATAATAATTAATATTTTTAAAAATAATAGTACTGCAAAATGGGGCAAAATCGGTAAACCCGATTTCGTTGTTTTTTGGCCGCCATTTTTAATTGGTTAAAGATACGGATGTTCAAATTTCACCGTTTGTTTTCTCTTGAAATTCTACATCGAAATGATATATCACAAGACCACCTTCCCATTTAAAAAAATCAAAGTTACGTTCAAAATGGCGGATCCAAGATGGCGGATAGTTAAAAAGAAAATCTTAATAAAATAGTATTTTTACATAGAGTAGGTTCCTCAATCACATCATCTACCTTCAAATTTTGTTTATATACGAAATACTAAACCGGTGCCAGACTTTTTATGCACACTGTATGTATCAACAAAATCTTATATATACTAAATTTATTTTATGGCCCAATACAATATATTTAAATTAATTTGGATTAGTAATTTTGAATTGGAACTTTTTATTTAAGATATAGCAAAAAAAGTACAAGATATTACAAAAATTACTAAAAGTTCGAATTTAGATGGTTTGCTCTTCAGTCGTATCAAACTATGGTACCTTGATTTGAAAGTTTGATTTCTATTTTTACTTTACCAGAATTTTATAAAATTATTTATTTCAAACTTATTTCCAACTACTCAATCCTCATTCTTTGTCTATTTATTCAAATTTCTTGCTTGGATATACTATAGTTTTACTTTTATGTCTCACAAGCCAAAAAATGCTTCTTGTTGCTAGGATATCTGAAGACTGCCTAAAATGACTATATTTTTTCAAACAATTAAATCCTTTAATTGAACTGTGACTTTTGGTACTATCTTGTTATCCTCTGATCAAGCATTTATATTTTAAATAATATGTTTATACATTTTAATGTATTGCCCAGAATTTTGTATATTAGTAATTTTATCTTTAAAGAATCAAATATTTCAGGAATTGTTGTTTTAATAATTTGCTGGAAAAGTTAAATTTATATGTTCACATTTATTACTTGTTTTTCGCATTTGGAATAGGAAAAATCAATGGTCTGTTGAATCTAGATTTGCATCACTGTTTCACTTCACTTTCCATATTTCAAGATTTAATTCACAAATCAATGATTCAAATTTTGATGATATCATCAAAATAAATCAAGAAATAGATATTTCTTTTGATTCTACAATATAACAAATTGCATTTTGTAAGCGTTTTTTATAATAAAAAATAGTTTTAAGCCTATGTTAAGTCCACAATGTTTGTTTTTATATTTTTAAAGGTCAGTTTAGTTAATTTAGTTATTATTATTAATACTTTTAAGTATTAATAATAATTGTTTACTAAATCTGAAAGTTCCAAAAATTATATCTTTTTAAAATGGTTACTATTTTGTTGAGATCTAATTATGAGGTTATACTAAATCTATGCTTTGTTTACTTTATTTCAACTCTTTAGCAAATATTATTTGTTTCTAAATAATTTTTACGATTACTCAAATTATATTTTTTCCTGCACTCATATATTTTACCAGAAATTATTCATTATATTTAAGCCATTCAATTAATTTCAGTTGCCCAAAATATTGCATTTTTGAGACTTTATTTTAATATAAACACAAATTTTATTCAAGTAAATTTTTATAAATTATATATACATTTTGAACTAAACTCCTTTTTTTAATCAAAGAGCACAGTTCTGTTTTTTATTTTAAATAGAATCAATTCATAAGTTTGTTCTAAAATTTTTCATCAAAAGCAAATACGGGAGAAATGAATGTCACCATTTAAAAAGATAGTTTAGAAAGAACCTCTCTGTCAAAGTAATGTTATGTGGTAGTAAAACAGTTTGAATGGTTTTATGTAATATACTTAGTAGTTGTACTCAGTGTTTGAATGTTAGAACTTGCTTAAACTGGCTTAAAGACATTGAGAAAAAAGCTAGGCTTGGAATTGTTCTTACTATTATTTACATAGATTTAAATTATCATTTGTACTGATACCAACAGACTGTATCTAGTGTCAGACATTTTTTTACAATATTTGTATGAATCCTTTTTAAGTTTGCTACCATTTGTACAATAGAAACTCTACGAGCCTCTTTTTTGTATTTAATGTAGTAATTTTAGTTGAAGTAGTGAAACTATAAAAGAAACCTAATTTGATTAAAAATAATTGATTCTTATTGTTTTGTGGTCAGTGTGACGGAAGCCGGTGAAAACTGTCCTATGTGTTCTGAGAAGGTGGAAATTCATCAGTTGAAAAGGATAACAGATGTAGATATGTATCTTCAAACAAAGGATAACTAAGCAAGAAAGAGTTGTTGTTTTTATTTCATTCAAGTTTATTTCAAAGGTTGTATTATTTTCATACAAGAAAAAATATGATTTATCATTTGTTTTTGGATCTCAATATAGCACCAGTGTTAACGGAGTCATCTTGTTTAGTTTATAGTTAATTGATGATTAAACTTTTAAAGCCACTTAGCAACATAAAACTGACAATTAATTGTTAAATTAAGTTTAAGAAAACAATCTATCATGAAGGATTGTTAGTAATGCAGCAAAACATTATGTAAACTACATGAAAACATAATATAAACTAGCAAATAAAGTAAATTTTAAATGTAAAAAAATATATTGGACATTTTTATACAGTTGTAAGATACAGTTTGTTTGTGGCTTTTCTAGCCTCGTTTCTGTACAGAATCAATGGTATTTTGAGAAAGAGATAAATATACTTTGATGTAGGAGTTCACAACTAATATCTTTATATCCGCATACAATCTTGACTTATAATATCATTTGGTGTACAAACCAGAAATTTAAGGAAGGATTTTTGAATCAAAATTAAATGGGTACATTGTAATAATTGGGGTTGGCAGAGGAAGTAGCACTAAAAAAGCTATCAATAAGTAAAAAATATGTAAAAACAGAACCATGCTATTTAAATACATTACTAAGCCTAACATATTCTTATGATAATTTAATAAAGTGGTTAAGTATTTTAATAATGTTCACAGTTACAGTCAAAATTATGCAATCACAGAAATTTGATAAAATAAACTTTATACATTTTTCTGCAAAAAACCTCTGCATAGTAGATGCGTAATCACTGAATGTGGAACTCTAAGTAACAAATGTTTATTGTAACTCATTTTGACATCAAGGAACAACACAAGAAAAACTTGTCTAAGCATTTGTGAATATAAAATACTCTCTGAAATTATGGTAATACATGTAATAAAACAGTCAAATTTAATTTTGTACTATCATTTATGTTATACTTGGGTCAGCCAACAGAATTACAGTATTGTTATAGTACAGCATAACAAACTTACAATAGAATGTGATTGTTTTATTTCTTATTTTTCCATTGACATTACATTTTGTATAAGGTTTCTTTAAATATGATCACCATTTCTTTCTAGGTCTACCTCCTAACCTACTCTCTTCACTGAGCTTGTGTAGGTTTTTGGATCATCTATCATTTTCTATTATCAGCACTCACCCTAAACAACAGAACCTCGCTGCTTTATTATATCATGTTTGTGGCATAATTCTGTTATCTAACTCATGTATAAAATTTTTATTTTTTGTTTCAAAACAGATAACTGTTTCAGTACATTTAATGTTACATGTTTTCGGGCTTTGGCAACTAATCTGAAATATTATCTATTAACTGATGACACAAAATGTCTTCATGGCAGAGAATTATTGAAATTATATTTATAAAGTTCTATTTAAACAAAAAATGTATAATATTTGTTTCTGATTGATGCAAACATAATATAATTATGATTTTAACAACTAAACCTTTTTGTACTTGAAATGATGTTGGTTTACCATTCTCATTCAAATTTACCATTGTTTTCAAAACTTATACTACACATGATTATGTATTAAGTAGGTTATTCTTTTTTATAACAATATTAAGAAATGTCAATTCCTTTCAAAAATATAAATTTGAATCTTTCATTACAATAAGTTGTTATACAATTAAAATTAATTATTCTTGTTTTTTTATTTAATTCAATCTGAAAAATGTTTGCACAATTGTTTTGCTGTCATTATAACTAACATCCATGGTTATTTATGTAAAACGCACATTTATGTATTTTATAAAATTCTCAATTGTACATTTTTATTCATATTTACACTATAAAAGTGCATTTATTTATTGTTTTGCCTGTTCTTAGATTATAAGATAGCGTAAGACTAAATTTGGTATTATTAGAAATGTTTCCGTCCATTAATGATAAACAATTCCGTTTTAAGGTTATATATAAAAAAAATTTAATAGATATAATTTTTACTAAAAATAGTAATGTGTTTATAAGAATTTGATTTATTCCGTCCTTAGTTATATAAACAATATTTTAAAGAATGTTATTTATTTATTTAATCGTCCTGTGATATCATTATTACTTTATACTAATTTCACAAGAACGTGTTTCTATACACTACTGCTGTAGAAAAATATAAAAGTGTGTTAGGTTTTAATTAATTGTTATTATAAAAGATTAAGTTGGGTTAATCTAAATTGTCTAATTGATAAACATTATTTTATGGACATACTTATACATACTCTTTTATATGTCTAAGTTATTTTTTAATAATACTTTGTTATGGATGGTTACTTTTATCAGTATTAATTATTGGTATATGTACAATCTTTACGTATTAAAAATTGTATACTACATTTTCAAGAGTATGAGTGAAGACTCATTTTCTAGTGATACAAATAGTGTCCAACCTCTGAGCAATAATAATAAGGCTGTGGTCATCTGAGTGTTGTAGTTGATGTCATACAAAAAGTCACATTAAGACCCCTTTATGCTTTAACAGCTTTAGACACACTATTGGAACTCAAAGAATCTTTAATGGATAACAATAGTTATCTTTAGAAAAATAAATCACCCCCTTAAAAATTAGGGGAGCAGTTCGAGTTGGTCAACATTTAAAAAATATAAAGATATAATTAGTGGCACAATATTTGAAAGCTTATTTAAAGACAAACTAATTTGAGTTTAATACGATCATTGATAAAATGGTGACTGGCCAAAGTTATAAGGGAAGAAATAGACTTATTTCAGATTTAATAAGACATACATTATTTTTTAATAAAAAAAAAGCATCAATACAAGAATAGTGATTTAAATGTAATACTTTGTTAAATGAAGTGTTCAAATGTCCAAACTATTGATTCTTGTGTGTAATAAATAAAGACTATGTTTAAAAGTATTTTTTAATAACCATGGTTCTGTGGGGTTATTGCTATGGAATGTCAGTTATTCTGTCCTTAAATTTTGTGATTTATTTGCAGGTTTAGTTTTTTAAACTTTACTTTATAATGGGAGATATAAATCTGTTATTGGTGTGTGTTTCTTTACAATGGTCTATTGCAAAATGGATAAATACTGAGCTTAAATTTGAGTTTTGTGATTTGTGGTATTCAAAAATAGTGTTCTACAAGCATTACTTTTATTTTGTCAACTTTGGCTTTTCTTAATTTACTCCCCTTATTTATTTATTATTTTATAATTTTGGCAGGGCACCATTTTGATATTGAATGTGATTTGGAACTCAAACTTGCACAAATTGTTTTTTTGTTTTTTTTTTTGGTGTTTAACGTCCTACTGTTAAACACCAAATTGATTTGTATTTTAATAATCTTAAAATGAGACCCACAAAGTTTCTGTGAGTCTTAATTTGTATGTAATATGTAAAGAACAAAGAAGTCTTCTTAAATAGACTTGTTAATTACTCTGTATAAAATTAACTATGACACCTGTAATTACAGTAATACATAATACTGTTTTGTTGTAATAATGTGCTCGATCTTGCTTAGTATTATAAAGTTAATATATTTACGTTAGCAAAATTCTAATGAAAAGTGAAATTTTTGTAATTTAGGACAATATACAAAAAAAAAAAACTCTTTTTGGTTCAACATTTTTACAGTTTTTGTTTAAAACAATTTTAAATATTTAATTAATTTTTAAAGTTATTTGATTCATTATGTTATTTAAATAAAACTTGCACTGTTAGAACACTGCCTTGATTTTTTATAAATATCTATTTTGGTTGTTGATTTATAATAAAATACAGTAGGATCTCGGTAATCCGGCCCTATATGCGGATTAGTAGGGCCGGATTACCGAAAATGCCGGATTAGTGGAAGTGAATTAAAAAATTAAGAAATTTAACAATAAACTACATTTTTAATGCTTATGAAAACTATGACAATAATTGTTTTCTGATCTGGGCCAAAATCCATTTCTTTGATGATTTCTTTAAATTTTATAACAAAAGGCTCTGCAGCCTCTACATCACTTGAAAGTTTTTCTCCAGTTAAAGTTAACAATCGAATTCCAAAGCGCCGTTTGAATTTATGTAACCACCCAACACTTGCACGGAAGTCGTCTTTTTTCATAATTTTTTTATAAAATATTTTTGCCTTTTCCATGATATCACCTGAAATAGGTGTGTGATGGCTCCTTTCTTGCATGAACCAAGCATAAAGTGCGTCTTCTACTTGCGGAAATTCACCTGCTTTTAATGTCTTTCTTACCTTGGAAGATGATTCACTACCCCTCTTGAAGAATGATTCAATTTGCTCCTTTCTCTTCTTAATGTCGTGTATAGTTGCACGCCCGATATTGTATTCCTTAGACAAATTAACCAACTTCTCACCCTTTTCCAACCGTTTTAAAATTGCATATTTTTATCTAAAGTCAGTGTAACATGCTTACGTTTTTCCGACATCGCACTGCACTTGTAGATTGCACTATTAACAACACGGCCTTCACTTAACTCACTCGCAACAATCACAATGTACAGTATTCAACTTCCCGTATCAAATGCCAACGTACTACTGTCGTTGTGGAGACTCATGTCTTAGAAATTGAATGACTCATCGGCGGAAACACAGCGCCGGATTACTGGACGTGCCGGAGTATTGAACGGCCGGATTATAGAGACTGTACTGTAATATAATGAAGAAACAAAGAAGTACAAAAATAGGTTTTTATGTTTTAAAAATCGTGTAAAAAAGTGAGAGTAACTTTGAAGTATACTATAATAATAATAATAATAAATATAACGTTAAAATCTTTTAAAGATAGGATCTAAATGAAATAAGCTCCTTTAGGCTTTTTTTGGGATAATCATAAGAAGAAGTTAGGTTATGTTAAGTTGTTTAAGACAATTTTTAAGTATGCATGCCATAAAAATAAAAGAAATAATTGAATAAAAAAAAAAAAAAAACAATGATATAAAAAGCTTTTAAAGATTGGATCTAAATGAAATAACCTCCATAGGATTTTGGTAAAGTTAGTAGGTTAAGTTGTTTCAAGTATACTATAATAATAAGAATAATAAATATAATATAATATAAGTTTTAGTACAATTTTCTGCCAATCCTAACGTAACACTTTCACTTAAGTTTGTCAACGCAATTAGTACAATTTTTTGGGAAATTCAATGTTAAAACTGCTTTTAATACAAACAACACCATAAAGAAAAGATTAAGCAATTCTATAGAAGAAAGGGAATTATACGACAAAAATGGAGTATATAAAATAAAGTGCAAATGTAACGCAGCATATATAGGCCAAACAGGACGAAAATTAAAAACAAGATTTAAGGAACATATTAGATCTTATAAATATGAAAAAAGAGATTCAAATTACACAACACACTTATTAAATGAGGGTCATATGCCATATGAAATGAAAGAATCATTGAAGCTCTTACACCAAAGTAACAAAGGAAGACGGTTAAATATAATGGAAAACATGGAAATTTTCAAACTAAAAATGAACGGAGAAAATATTATTAATGAACAAATTAACAGTCAATCAGAAATAACTTTCCAAACTCTAAAATTGTAGAAAATATATAAAAAAAAGAGTAAATTTATTACATAACGTGTTACTACATAACGTGTTGCATAACATATTACATAACAGATTACATAAGAAGCAGGACCGGTAGTAGGAGGAGAGGCGTGGCTAACTATATCTAGACGATTCCATAACGGATGAATCCAGTACTGAAATAGGTCTCGATAATGGAGGAACTCCGAAACGCGTTGACAAACTTAAGTGAAAGTGTTACGTTAGGATTGGCAGAAAATTGTACTAAAACTTATTTCATGGATCCTAGCATATATAATTTGTATAATAAAAATAAATATAATGTTCAAATCTTTTAAAGATAGGATCTAAATGAAATAAACCTCAAAGCCTTTTAGGGGTAATCATAAAATGAAGTTATGAAGGAACATTCAAATTAACTTACTTAAAGTTATTTGAATGCAACTAATTGTTAGATATTTTATTTTTAGGCGACCTGGTTTTATTAAGTCTTTATTGCAAAATATTTCTTAACAATAATGTAAAACATTTTTCCATAGAAAATTATTGCACATTTTATTTTGGGAGAAAACTTGAAATATAAAAACAAAATCATTAATATGATTGTAATAATGTTATCTTTCGAGTAGGTTGGTAACTTTTGTCAATTTATGGATCTCAGCCTGCATGACATATTTTAATATTTAAGTAAATATTATTTATTTGTTTGTACATCTGTTATGATGACATTATTTTTGTTATTTTTTAACAGTTAACAGTATGTAATAAAATACACAATATTTATTTTCACCGTGTATTCAATTATTGTTAAACCTACCTTTGTATTTGAAGTTAACAAAATAAATTATATACCTTAAATTAAAGACCTTTTATCAGGAAATATTTGTTTAAAACAACATAGTAAAATAATTTCAAAAGATTGTATGTTTACATAACTTATCGTTATGTATTGTTATTACGTACAGTAGACTGATTTAAATAAATGGGAATCGTGTATTTAATTTAGTACATTGGTAACACATGGTTATTGAATATAGGAGAGACTGGCAAGCTTTAAATTTAAGACTAAAACACACCTAGCACTTTTACAATTCAAAGCTTGTGTTTCCAAGACTGTCAGGAGAAGGCTGAATGGAAATTCTGAAGCTTATTATAGGTAGAATTATTGGAAAAGAACCTGCGCAGAAGCCCAATTTCTAGCCGTCAACGCATGGCGTTGGAGTGGCGATGCGCGCGCAGTGGTGGGCGGAGCGCCCTTCTCAGTTGCTCCTTGTACACTGCCCTGTGCGTATCGAGCCCGTCCATTGTTGTTATTGCCGCGCCGCGTTACTTGCGTTGTTTTGCACTGTCTCTCATGTTTCACCATGGCATCGACATCGCGGACAGTATGTGTTTCAGGCAGATCGCTTCGTGGCCAAGCCCGGGAAATAGTGTTTAATGTTTACAGTCATTTAAAAGAACAATAAGAGTTGTTTAAATTGAAAATCAATGTTATTGAGTCGACTAGTGCAGCCACGGGCGTATCTGAGTCCTTGGTAAAACGTATTGCTGCCGAGGAAAAACAAGCTCTGGCAAAAGGAAACCTGAAATTTTCAACACCTACAGGAAAAAAAACAACCCAGACAAAAAAAATTGTAATTGACGATTTTACTAAAGATACCATTCGACGAAAAGTTCATGAATTTTATACAGTGAAAAAATCACCACCAACATTAAAAAAACTGCATGCTGTTCTGCAGGAGGAAAATGTTTTGAAATGTAGTATTGACCATCTAAGAAGAACGTTAAAAAGTATTGGTTTTCGGTGGGCAAAGTGTCAATCTAGAAGAAAAATCCTGATTGAAAAACCTGAGATTGCCTCTTGGCGTACTAACTACTTAAGAGAAATAAAGAAATGCCGACAAAACAAGAGTAATATAGTTTATTTAGACGAAACATATTTACACCACAGGTTTTTATTTTTTCCCAAAACACCTTTATCTAAACTAAACGTAAACCAAAACTTGAACAGTGGTTTTAAGGAAATGTAATGAATTAAAAAATATATTACTTATCGTCTTTTATGTTCAAAAGTTTAAAAAAAATTAAACTACAACTTTATGTTTTGTATTTAAATACATTCAACCTCACGCCACGCCGCCGTGCGTCTCGCTTTGAATCGGAGTGGGAGAGGAGTCGGCGCGGCGAGAGAGCGGGGAGGGCTTGCCCCTCCACCATACCGCAACGCTTCTACCTGCGCGAACCCTCAACTGGCCACGGTTCTTTTCTAATAATTTTACCTATAGTATAGAAAACAACAAATTCATTGGGACTACATTGGCCTCCTCTTACTTCTGCAAGAGCAGACTGTCAATGTCAAGTCAAAATTCTTGTTTATGATACTCAATTTTCAGAAAATGCCTATGTGCCATCTTACGCTTGCTCTAGGTCAGTACAGTTGGACTTTACTACAAAGGTTACATAAGTTGGAGGCTAGGTTTAAGATAATTAACTGGTAAAATGTAAAGCTCTGAATGAAATAATAATAAACACATACAAAATTTTCCTCTTCTTAAGTGTGGAGATAGATGGATGGTTTTAAATGAATAACTACAACAATATCATCATCTTTTATAACTTGAACACTTGTTATTTTCTTTGGCAGAAGAATATTCTGTTAGTAAACAAACTTCTTTGTGAGACACGGTAATCCTTCAAACTGTAAACATCAAAACATTGCAAGTGTATTTACGTTACTATTTATAATCTTTAGGGTTGTTCATTCGTCACTCATTACAAGAAAAGTGTTATTTTTAGTCAATCTTGGAGGTTTCTATTTTCCATAAAGCTCATATTTCCAATAAAGCTCTTTGTATGTGTAATACAACACACAAGTAATAAACTACAAAGACATAAACACGAGTTAAATTTGGAAATAAATAATTATTATAACTAAGTACTATAATTATTATTATAGTACTTATAATCATATTATCTCAAAACCAAAACCTTTACTACAAGATTGTAATACAACAGTTTGTTTTATTGCTGTAATACGGGTCTTGGACTCTAACAGCAAGGTTACCTTGTGTTATTCTGCCTCAATCTTTTGGTGTTCTCCTTCAATTGCGAAGTTGAAGTAATGGAGTCAAATCCTCAGCATATTTTGGCATAACCGTACTACTTTTGGCGTAAGCGACATCTAGGAATACACCTGTTATTTATTTCATCTTGTATATTGTTTTTACTGTTAATAACTACCGAGATAGATATTCAAGGGCTTTTAGTAAATCCTTAAAAAAAGATACAAAACAAATTATATCGTGTAATTTTTATATTTTTAAACATAATCTCCTTTTAGCTTTATATACTTTTTAAAGCGTTTTTACCATCCAAAAGGTAAGATTTTAGAAGGACCTCAAAATAAGCATCTGTTTGGTAGACGACTTCTTTGTTTGTCCTGAAGCATTGTCCGCCAAACCATTTTTTCAAGTTTGGAAATAAAAAAAGTCCGTGGTGGCCAAATCTGGTGAATACGGTAGATTTTGTAACAGTTCGAACTTCAATTCCACGATTTTAGCCATTGAAACTGCACAGGTATGAGGCCATGCATTATCTTGGAGAAAGAGGACTTTTTTCAAATGAGGGCGTTTAGTTTTGATTTGTTCACTCAACCGATGAACATAATACTCTCCAGTTATTGTTTTTCCTATTCCAAGTAATCAATGTAAATAATTCCTGTTGCATCCCAAAAAAAAACTGGCCATAACCTTTCCAGCCAATTTCACCATCTTCACCTTCTTCAGAGCTTGTTGGCCTTCAAAAACCTACTCTTTTGACTGTTCCTTTGTCTCTTTCGTGTAGTAGCGAGTCCATGTTTCGTCCACTCTTATGTATAGAAGCAGAAACTCATCCTGATTGCGACGAAAAAATGACAAATTAACCTCAGAATCAACCACACGATTGCGTTTATTCTCCTCTGTGAGCCAACGCGACACCCATCTTGCTGAAGCTTTTTTCACACTAAGTTTTGTTGTGTAAAATTGAAAACACAGTACCTTGTAATATGCCAGTGGCCTCAACTATCTCGTGAATTTTAAATCGCTTATTGCTTAACACCATATTGTTGGTTTTATCGATTATTTCGTGAGTAGTCACCTCTACTGGACGCCCCGAACGATGTTCATCTTTTGTTGATTTACAGCCACATTTAAACTCATTTACTGAATTATAAACAGCGGCATACGCAGGGGCAGATGTGCCATGAACTTCATCTAACTCGGCTTTGATTAATTTCGGTGTTAAGCCCTTCAAATATAAATGTTTTATCACCGTCGAAACTCACTTTTTTTCCATTTTTTTAATAAACAAAAGTTCTCTGCTTCAATCGATGACAACAATGAAACCACATATTCTATACAACTAAAAACTTAACAGCTATTTACTTAGTGATGATGTTTCCGAAAAACAAACGATTTTCAGTGATCCTTGCGATATCTTGGATTTCCTAAGGACTTACTGAACGATCCTTGTATTAACAACACCAAAGCCATTAGTGGATCGGCAATGAAGCGGCCCCAAAGTAAAATCATCTTTTAAATTAAAACAATTTAATAATAGTGGCCTGAGTTTAATACTTTTTTTATTGACCGTAATGACGTCTTATCTCCAATATTTAATCTCCTGTGTAAATATTTTAACTGTTAGAAAGAAAACAAAGGTCCACAAGTAGGATAGGGCTTGTTTTGTTTTTTTTGCAGTTTGCTGCATAATTAGATCAAGTAGTTGTTTCACATGTCTTGAACTGACAGACAGTTTGTAACACTGACAGCCATGTAACAGAGATGCTACATGATACAAAATAAATTTGTAATTTCCCATAATGTCTAAAGCATAGAGGTTTGGTCTAAATAAAATAAATGACGCAATATATATAATAGTAAACGTTTATAATTCTTGCATACATATAAATTCTTTTGTGACGCAAAACAATTAAAGTAAAATCATTTAAATAAAAGTAAACAAAGTAAAAGGCAGACTGTTAGTAGATAAAATAAAAGCAGACTTAAAAATATATTAATGAATAAACGTACGTAACGTGTGTGAACTATATAAGAAATTATTTTAACGAGTAGTGCGGTTGAAGCGAGCGGTGAAGAGAAACAGTTAAATAATTGCACGATAGACAGTTTTAAAGAACTATTGAAATTGAGAAATAAGCACATATGAAAAAATTAAAGTATGTATCAGCGAATATAACAAGGGCACAACATAACATCGGTACACAAATGTTTGGACGCAGTACAAACAACAAGCGTTAAAACAAGATTGATCGAGAAGGCCTTGTACTGCTTGCCTACGTGACTAACTGCACAGAAGAGAACGGATCAGAACGAAAAACATGGCGGATGAACTGTGTGTACTGTAAACGGCAGGTGGTGTGAAATTCGACAAGAAATGTAGTTTCTTCAATAAAATAAGAACAAATCTTATTTAAAAGTGAGGTAGAGGTGCTTCTACGTTCGTGGAAATGTAGAAAACAAAATCGATGTAGTGAATCTTGAGATAAGTGATGTAATAGAAGGTCGCCATGTGCTTTGACAGAAAACGCGCGTTGTGCTTCGAGATACTTTGTGTAAATTGTGTGAATAACAAAAAATCCTAGGTAAAAAACAGTGCAACGAATAACGCAGTAAGTAATAATGGTCATAGGACATACATTTTTTTTGTCTGCAATTAGGAAATCTTAATTGTTCTAACAAGTAACTTCTTTTGATTTTTATTGCGTCATATCTTAAACTAGGGTTGACAACACTTTGTAAAGATTGTATATAATTGATTTGCTTGTTTATTTTTTGTAATTTTGATATATCTTGTTGTAAATAATCATTTTTTAATTATGTCAGAGTAAACGAATAGTTGTTCTGCCATGATGTCTTGAATTCCTTTATTGAGCCACGCACATCCAATTAGCTTGTACTTTTAACAGCCAGATATTCACCCCTGAGAAAGTTAAATTAATACAATAAGTCTTTAATAGTAACTAATAATTATGGATAGACAGATGCTAACAGAGCATAAATGAAGTTATATGTGGATTATTATAAGTATTATGATTATTATTATTTTTTTATTATTTTTGAGTTAAACGAAGGTGGTGTTAAGATTTTCATGAATGAGGTATAAGGTGAGATTATATGAAGTTTTTGAGTTATAAAGTGGAGTTTAAGGTGATGTTAATAAATAATGACAATTTAAAAATGGAAATAAAAATAAATAATGATAAATTAAACTCTAAATTACGTTGGAGTCAAGGTGAGATACATGATGTATGGTGATTTTTGTTTATGGAGGTAAAGGAGTAAGAGGTGTTTATTGATAACTGAAGAGGTGTCATGAGCGACGAATTTTTGTATTTTAAGGTGAGTAGATCAGCGAAATGAAAGAGAGGTGATAGATATTATAGAATAATCCACATATAGCATTTTTTATTATTTTTGAGCATTTTTTTTTATTTTTGAAACTTTTACCGAATCCTTTTTTTTTTTACACTTTATACTTAGAGATATTTTTATTTTTTGTAACCATCAGTTACAAGTTAAGTGACAATCGAGTGAAGTTATCTTTATTAAATAGAATTGTGGCTTAAAATACAACAATACTAATTAATACAGAACATGAATACATACAGCGACTCCCAAAACATTATTACCCTACAATGCTACCTTGCATGATAAACATATTGGATCCACTAGAGTTTTCTTGTAAAGTAAATAACTACTGCACTTTTAACACCACAGATTTTTTTTATTTGTTATTTAACTGCAGTACTTTCCAAAATAGAGGGGAGGGGTGTGTGCTTAAGTAATATTTTTGAAAATATCTTGCAAACCACCTAGTACTACAAAATTTTTGAAAAATAGTATTGATATAGTAATAACTCGGTTATCTTTTTAAGTTACATAAATAATACAAAAAACCGTTATGTTTGTCATTAAAACAGGATTTTTTTGTAAAGTTACCAGTTTTCAAGGTATTTTACATTAAAAAATTTAAACGTCCGGCATTTTTAAAACATGAAAAGTTTTGGTTTTTTGTAGTTCTACATGGGTAAAAGATGCCATACCAAATATGTATCCAAAATTTGCGTTTAATATGTTTCCTAAATCCACATCTACATTAAGTATTTTTTAATGTACTACAACGGTCTATTGAGCCACTCGTTCGGGAAGCCAATTTTACAACGCACTTCCCCTTTTGAGAAATTTACTAACTTGATGTGCCCCAAGTTCAGGAACACTAAGGCTCTAGAGCAGTTGCAAAGAGCTTACTGAATCACCTACTGGAAGAAATAGGCTATATTTTTTGTCTGGCCTAGGTGATATAACTGGTTTTTGAATATTTAGCTGTCTGGATATCCTGACTAAAAAACTTAAAAAATTAATATTCCAGCACAATTTAATTTACTTTTAATTAAGCTCAGTTTAGAACACAAGAATATATTTCTACTTTTTATCAACCTCAAAGTAGTGAGTACAGTGGAACTGACCCAGGGGCGGATACAGGATTTCATTTTGGGAGGG
This sequence comes from Philaenus spumarius, assembly GCA_018207615.1. Lineage (NCBI taxonomy): Eukaryota > Metazoa > Arthropoda > Insecta > Hemiptera > Aphrophoridae > Philaenus > Philaenus spumarius. The sequence goes on along the minus strand of JAGFPH010003319.1, from coordinate 16,039 downwards.
GTCATAAGAAGTCGAAAACAACATTACCAAGAATTTAACAACAACGGGTCTGAGGAATTAAAATTATGTATATACTCTATGGAATAGTTTTTTGATGCATTTCTAGGCCATAAATATTTTCTTGCAGATTAAAAAATAAAATAAACACTAATTATTGTAGCGTTATCAGGAACGGTACTAAAATCATAACTCCACAACACGATCATTAAATCCACTTTGTTTCACTAAATTTAAAACAACGTAACACAAGCACTCACTTATTGAAGTCATACAACTCCATACAGCGGCACGCTCCGTAAAACAATTTTAGCCCAACTAATAGAAATGTTTTATTGTTATTGAATTTCAGCAAGCGACACCCACAGTGGCTTTAAGGGTAGCACATAGGTGTATAACATACAAAAATGATCAGGCAAGGAAATATTTGCGCATTTTTTATAAACAAAAATAACAATAAATTTGGACTTTTTGGGTTGTTCGTTGATATACAATTAATGTAGTATGCAATGATCATGATACTTCCAACGAAACATTTGTAGAGAATTAAAAATCTACAAAATGGTTTTTGAAAACCTCGATCGGACCATTCCTCACCGAGAAAAGTCGGAAAACGCTTAGAAATTACTATTTTTCAAAAGTTCATATTTTTGTTAATTTACAATATTTAGGGCAGATCTTTTGAAAATTTAGTATGTGTACTTCAGACAGGTGGAAGATGAGATTTGTCGCATTGATAGTTTTTGCACAATTACAGTATAAACAATTTAGGCCATTATCTTGCATAATGCGGAGGAGAAGAGAATGGCAGGTTGAGCGCTATCAGGCTGCTGTTTCTATCACTACCACTGCCTCTCTTCCAAATTTACCATCGGCGTCGGCCGCAAATTTACTCGTTTCGCTCTATGTTCTGAAGCATTGTTCTTATACTTTATCAACCTTATTAAAAAATTGTAGGTTTTAATGTCTACTTTCAGAATCCATTTGGTAAATTTAAAACGGGCCACTTGTCAGGTTTATTGGGCGCATTATGCAAGATAATGGCCTACATTGTTTATACTGCAATTGTACAAAAAGTATTAATGCGACAAATTTCATCTTCTTCCTGTTTGAAGAACACATGATAAACAATCATTTTCTGAAAAATCTGCCCTTAATATTGTAAATTAACAAAGATATGAACTTTTAAAAATAGTAGTTTTTAAGCGTTTTCCGACTTTTCTCATTGAAAAATGGTCCAATCCGGGTCTATAAAAAACAATTTGTTGGTTTTTTTTAAAGTATCGTAATCCATTCATCATTTTTTATAATACTAACGAAAAACCCAAAAGTCCTAATGTATTGTAATTTTTGTTTAAACAAAATGCGCAAAAGCTCCTTGCCTAAAAGTGTTTGTATTTTACTTACCCTTGTGATACCCTTAAAGTCACTGTTACTGTTGATGTCGCTTGCTGTTAAATTCAATAAAAAAATTAGACTTCTTTTTGCTCTATTGGCTGGGCTAAATGCGCTAAGACAATCGGCGCGATGGTACATATTCCACAGACAAGACCTATAGCATAGCTGTAGCCCATGAACAGTAAATCAGGGTTTCCTTATATCAAATGAAAATATAGAATTTACACTAAAATTCGTATAAAAATCAATGTACAAGTATATCGATTTGTACTAGATAGGGTTATCGATTACAAAATATGCTTGCTCATTGGTTGAAAAACTGTAAAATCTTAAGGGTTTACAGAAAACTTCATATGAGTGACGAATGATTGGAAGATAATGTTAGAAAGTTCAAATCTTGACGAATCCAAAGGTGACCTTATATTATTTTCAAAACAAGTCTGTCTAACGATTATGAGCCTTAGAAAAGTGAAAAGTTTTGTGTCTTTTCTTTTTGTTTCTCGCGCGGCGTCATCTTTTTGGACAACTACAATTACAAACGATGATTACATAATATGTTAATATACGTTTTAGAACAAATTTGTAAACACAAAAATTAATGTTTAAAATATTTCCTTTCCAATCTTTTTTGTTTTATTGAGATTGAATGATTTATAGTGGGTGAAATATTCAACACAATCAGACGATACAATAATGCTGCCTGCCACTTGCTCGGCGGGCTGAGACGACAGTATAGTGTTATTTGGCGCTTGTAGGGTTAAATCAAACATATAAATCAAGCCTTAAAAATGATTGGGGGGGATCATGACCCTCCCCCTGTATTCGCGCCTGAACTGACCTTGTAAATACTTTTATTTGTGCTTTGGATATTTTGATAACTAAACACTGTGATAATCCTTAAAATACTAGGAAATATTATGATGGAATATGCAAACAATAGGTAAGTGGAAACTAAAACTTGTTTATACTGAAAAATAAAAATTAACGATTTATTCAAATTTAAAAACAGAAATTATATTTTACTTCTGTTGGAATCTTTGCAACAAATACAACTTTTAAACAAATCAATTTAATTTTACTTTTCCTTATTATGCACAGGCAGAACAAATTTCTTACTCTACTTGCTTTTAATATTTATATTTAATTAACTTAATATTAATTTACCTTAGTTTTTTGGTAAAATTTTAATTACTCTAATTAATTGAATTTAACTTTACTTTAATTTAATTAATTAAGACTTTATAAATAAACAACAAGAAATAAATCACATAATCATCCTACCTAACCCAGTATATTTAATAAATTTATGTGAATTTAATCAGGCAAATTTATTTGGGGCAATAACGTAAGTACGCTTTTTACAGACCTAACGTACGCTTAGGTTGGTTAGCAGGGAGGGTTAAGTCGCTCTCGTTGGTTGCAGTCTCACTCCTGTAGTCGTGTACAGTTGAACAGCGTGCTGTGGTCTCGTAGGCGTGTTGCTCTATTAAAGTTGTACTCTCGAAGAATTAAGATGTCTTCTTGAAGTCCGGGGTTCGCCTGTTCGGTTCCAGCGTCGTTAGTATCTCATGTCCGTAGGTTCGCTAGTTGATATCCTGAAGTTCCAATAATAAAGTCGATTTGCTACTTCATTGAAGTGCTCTTATGTTCAATATTGTTATGGCTAATATGAGAGTACCCCAAGACATCGTGTCTAGCGTTTATATTATAGGGCTATTTCCCACTGTTTCTGTTATCAACCTTTGGTAACTTACCTTATGTTTTTCTTGTTCAAAATTTCCCTTTTTTCCAGGGCTTTTCCTCTCCAGACAGTTTCCCTAATTTTCCTGTTAGTTCTCTAATTTATTTTATTTTTCTATTGTCATTTTAAACTAATTAACTTCATTGTTTTCATTAATTAGTTTCTACGTTCTGTTGGTACCACTGCTTGTGCGTTGCTTATTGGCCCTTCTTTCCATGCTAAATCTCAACTGATAACTCTGTCTTTTGTCCATTGTTTGCCTTCTTTTGTGTTCGTAACTTTTAGCGGCGTCGTCTGATTTTCTTGCGAGTTAGCTTTTCTTGCTGCTTGTGCTTTCCTCTTCCACCACGAATTCGAACGGTCGTCGTACGACTTAGCGTTTTCGCTCGCGACCCGCGCTTGCCTTTCACGTCACGTTTTCCGAAAAAGTCTCTCAGTTTTCCCTCCTTGCAATTTTCTTTTTTCACTGTGTAGTTCGTTGAGAATTCACACACTAGCCGCCAGTTCGTGAAGTTTGCGGTATTTTTCTTGAAGTTGTGGGACTTATAAAATCAACGTTTTTTCCATTTTTTATGTTAACTCATTTTCGAAATTTACTGCGTTGGTCTACTGGTGTTTTAATACATGAATACATTCTCCTACTTAAACTTTAACAATTAGAATCTTTAAAACTTTAATTTTCTTATTTAAATTGACTTTAAAGGTGTGAAAACTTTTACCCTTTTTTTCTAAAATAATATTTAACTTTTTTCTTGGTTTACTTTTAAAACTTTTCTTTTACTATTACATGTTATACTTAAACTTTACTGATCTTTATTTTTTTCATACTTAAATGACGTCTGAACTTTGTCATTTTAACTATTTTCTAAAATATTGAAAATTCGTTCATAACTCATTTCACCTTTCTTTTAGGTCTATTCTTACACAAACCAAAAATACCTTTCTTTCCGACTATAAACTTGAATTACGTATAAGTGGAAAGGTTTCATGTGAGCTGTGGAGTTTGGATGCGCAGTGGGTCTAGGCGTGAATAAGGTGGTGGGGGAAGCGGCAGTCTCGATCTGTTTCGTGTATTTTTAGGCTCCTGTTTTCCCTACAATGTCTCTGTCAGTCCCCACGCGGCCTCAAACTACAATCTTGTACCTCCCCTCACGCGCTGGTGACAGCTCACATGAAACCTGACGAGTTATAAAGCATCGTTTAAAGCTGGTCGTCCACTACGTCGGTAGAGAGGCGCGGCGCCGTGCTGGAGAGCCTCGTCCACTCAGAGCGCGGCGCGGCGCAATAGCTCTCCCTATTTTGGTCAACTGATATTCTGTCATGGTTTGAAAGTATTCAATCTTGTAGTAGGAACATAAAAACTGGTGTTTTCAAAACAATAAATTTGAAATTGATATATATTTTTATACAGTTCTATTTAGAACTAAATTGCCAAACTTTTGTACTTTTCGAAAAAAAATACAAAAAAGTTTTTCTACTTTTTGTGTAAGCCTAAAGTTGAACTTTTTCCTTCCGTTACTGAACATTTTTTTGTTTCTTGAGCTAATAACTTTGTAAATTTTACATCAATCAATTTTTACTAGCATGTATGAATTCTTTGAACCTTTCTCTACAAAAAACTATGGAACACTTATGGATTGGTTTGTAATTACTAAATTTGGCGAATTTTTTAAAATATGCTTCCACACGCAACGAAATGGCTTGGCATTGCAAAAAATTAGCATGGTCAGTTTAAGGGGTTTAATTAACATACATGAAATTGAGACATTACGTTTATGAAATGAACAACGGATTGGTTGCACTGTTGTATTAATTCAACTAATAGTCTATAACTTTCATTTTTCCTAAAAATACAAATTGTTAACATAATTCTAACATTTTCTACATTTTGTATGAAACAAACCCTACTTATTTATATTTTCCATAGTTTTTTCTAAAAGGTGAAATACTTTTTTTGTATAAATATTGTTTGCAAGTAGGTAAAATTGTAAGGAAGAGAGACAAATAATGTTTTGTTAGTAATGAATCTACAAATTCCGACCCAGGCCTTGTCCACTAGGTCGGTAGAGAGGCGCGGCGCGGTACCGACCTCCAACAGTTTTTCATTTATTCGAAATCGGCGCCGCGCCGCGCTACCTCCCTAATGGACGAAGCTTTTATGTTAAAATTTAAATAAATTTTCCTTTTTCTTGGAAAAATTACTCTTCTAATTTTTCCATTTAAAAAAATTAACAAGTTATTGCTAAATGTTTGCTCTAAATAATAAACCATATTAGGTTGTTCTAGCTCGTTTAGTTTTTAAGTAATATGATTCTAAATAAAATTATTATTTCGTCGTAAATAAATTTTGTTCGAGCGCGGTAGTTTACCGAGCCGCGCCTCTCTACCGACCTAGTGGACGACCAGCTTAATATTACGATTTGGGAATTGCATGGCTAACACACCCGTGTTTAGCGCAATGTGTTTCCTTTATTTAAGAAAATTTGAAATATTCCCTTGACTTTAAACTTGAATTACGTAAGCATCGTTTAATATTACGATTTGGGAATTTCATGGCTAACGTGTTTCCTTTAGAAAAACCCAAATACATAATATTCTTGACTCCCGGTATTCCCTAAGAAATCATTAACTAGAGACTACATTATTTTTTTCATTTCTGGACAAGCTAGAGTTCAACAGTCAGTTTCCGTAGATAACTCCTTGCTCGCCCTAACTTGTTCAAGGTTGCACTACATACGTTCAAGATTCCCTTGCTGGCCTAGAAATATAGTTTTTTACAAAATTTGTCCTGCCCGTTGTAGTTTATATGAACTTTTTTCTTTATTTTCACTAGTAGAACATGTCCTAAAAGTTTCTCCGTTTCTTCATGGATCAACCTGTATAGTAAATTATTTAATATTAATAATAAAAACACATGCAAACCGAATCGTATTTGCATAAGTTTATGTAAGATACAGTAATTAAATCCTAAAGTTTATCTAACCTAAGTTTATCTAGTACAAACACAACTTTATATGCTAAAAATTGCATGCAATATGTAAGCCTGAGTTTAATACTTTTTTATTGACCGTAATGACGACTTATCTCCAATATTTAATCTCCTGTGTAAATATTTGAGCAGGGTCAGATAGTAAAGTCAGTAGTAATTAGAACCACTAGACGAGCGTCAACCCAAATATTGCTTAACACAATATCTTAAACTTATCTTTCATATCATTAATGGGGAGTAACTGTGAAATGGATCGATTAAAAACTTGTACATTTATCTAAGTGGTGAGTATGGTCAACGATTTTAACAAAATTGTGTGCTCTGCTATTGTCAAAGAGCATAAAAATATTTCATTTAGACAGTTTCGCTTACTAGCTTCTATATAGGCCTAAGCAGGCATGGTGTTGTCGCTGTCGGCTTATTGATAAATAATTCTGATAAATAAATCATGATCCACAAATCAGAGGGTATTCTTGTAGCTCAATTTTCTTCCCGTCAAATCAAAATTAGTATTTTACCAACGTATTTTTCGTTTCTGTGATTGTAACTGATTGTAGCCGAGCCAAGGCGGAATGAAAGGTTTATAATACTTATTTGTGTATAAAAGCTCAAAGTGCACCTTTGTTGTACGTTGTACAAGGTAAAAGAGCTAAGCTCGGTAATTTAACTTTGACAAAAAAGACACATTTTGCTGTCACGACGCATTTTGTTCCTATAGATGCTTAAGTTAAGTTAAAAACTAAATATGCTTAATATTAAAAGACTAGTATAAATACTATAGCATACAATGCTTTTAAAGTTTTGTACTCTATTGTTTAAGATAATCACATTTGTGTTTGTACAATTAGTTGTCAACCATTTATTTAGGACTCCAAAGCCGAAAGAAAGTGATTGTGATTATATGCTTAGGTAGATATAGGCCTAGGCCCTACACGTAACAATTTATTGTCGCGATAAATTGCAACAAATAATCGTTAGATAAATTACTAAGAACAATCTCTCAGTTAAATTGTAGACCTACATGATCTATTAACGCAAAGTTTTATTTGACCAATATTTCTGATCAAATTAATCGGTCCAATTTATTTGTGCGTATATTATGTTGTTTCGAACGATTATTAAGATAAATGTAATCAATTTATCCGTGATCGGTGATCTTTCGCCATTTTAAAAATATGACCTACTAAGCGTTGAAAATGAAAGACGTACTAGAAGAGGTTTTAGCGTTTAGAATGTTTGTTAATTTGAATTTGTATGGAAAAATTGAACATGAACGAAACTGCTGCGTTACTTGTTGGAATGATGGGAACATAGTAATAAAAAGAAGAACAAGGAATCGTACAAAATGGGTCAAAACATAGTCTCTGAAAGAAGAATTTAATCATATGCCGCTTCTAAGACAATTGCGAGAAGATGATCCTGACGATTTTAAAAATTACCTGCCTATGCATGACACAATTTTTAGAAAATTGTTTGAGTTTGGTAGTAAAAGACAAACTAAGTAAGCAAGATACTGTAATGCGTAAGGCAATTCCACACGAGGAACGTCTGATTGCAACATTACTATTTTTAACGACTGGGCGATATTATAATTGTTGCGATTTTCTGTTGGCATAGCCGAACAAACTCTTGGAAACTTCATTTCAGAAACGTGCCGTGGGTTATAGAAGTACTGGTAGAAGAATATTTGACTCCTCTGCTCGTCTTACCTCTTCCCGAAAAGCTCTTCTAAGATTTTGTAATTTTTGCTGTACAAATGATTTGTCTGATTTTTTAATTTTTTTTTTATTATACGTATATAACTGCTAATAATCTTTATTTTTGTTTATATATTCAGAACAAGTTGTTTTCCATAAACACGGATTATTACGATATAACTCAAGTAAACTCCT
>JAGFPH010003318.1:138663-156208 GCA_018207615.1 Philaenus spumarius | reverse complement strand
CCGCTAAGAAAATTGAAAATTTTCTAAAATCGGGAAGTTATTGGTTTCACCCCGTTTTTCGAAAATCGAGTATTCATCAGATCTCGACATTTTGAGATCCGAGGAATCTTCCCTGACCACTCCCGAGAGGGTGTCAAACTGTCTGTATGTATGTGTGTGTGTGTGTGTGTGTGTATGCAAGTATGTGACCCGCTTATAACTTTTGAACGGCTTAACCGATTGGATCCTACCAAACGGAGTTCTAAAGAGTTCCATCAAACTTAGATTTTCTGAAAATTTCAACTAATTCGGACCGGTAGGTTGTGAGAAATTTCGAAAAAACTAAGAAATAAGATTTTTTCAAATCAGGTTTTTTTGGAATAACTTTTAAACGGCTTTACCGATCAATTCCGAAATCTAATCAGCTTTTAACCTTGAAAAGCGACGTCGATCGCTACCAGTCCGGTCAAAATCTGTTAATTCGTTCGTGACATATCGTGAACGAAAGAAAATAAAAAAAGTGTTTTTTCTCAATTTCTCCGAAATTTTTCATCAGAAAAATTTTTGTTGTCGATTCTTTCAATGGACTCGAAAAACTGCATCGATTGCCGCAAATCGCATAAAAATTGGTTGATTCATTCGCGAGATATCGTGAACAAAAGAAAATAAAAAAAAGTGTTTTTCCTCAATTTCTCCGAAACTTTTCATCTGAAAAATTTTTGTTGTTGATTCTTTCAATGGACTTAAAAAACTGCATCGATTGCCGCAAATCGCATAAAAATCAGTTGATTCATTCAAAAGTTATGGCAGTTCAAAATTTCCAAAAATAGTGTTTCTTGTAATTAAACTTAGCGGGAAGTTACATGGAAGGCCTTTAGGGTCAACCGTTTTCCAAATTTTTTTTTTCTTTATTTCGACCCATCTATGACCACTCCCTAAATTATTTCCACACATTATAGATACACCAAGTGAATTTTATCACTCGTAGCTTGCCCCACCACTCGAGGGTCAATCAATACTTTAACGTTGATTTTTTACTAAGAACCTAAAAATATCTACTTTTGCACGACTAAAAAAAAAACAACCGTGTAACGTTACTCACAAATTCCTCCGAATTCGATGAAATCACTACCAAAGTAAGCGATCTCGGGTAAAGTAGGTTCTATATATTCTTTGAAATATTCCATCGCCATCGTGGACAGGTCAAACAGTTCGTCCGTCACTTTGTACGGACGAGCAAGCTTCGGCGTCACCTTGATGTAATGCAGTATACGATAGACTTCGTCCAGGATCTACAACAAAGAAAACAATAATCAGCAAGATTATAAATAAGATATTGTTAAGTGTCTAAGAATAAAAACAACTAACAAAGAAACAAAGTCGCGACATGATGGTAAAAAAATAAATTTTGGCAAATTTTCAGTATGCCACTCCCTATTGTACAACCTGTGTTTTAGATGGGATGCATAATGCACACAAAAATACTTTTGAATGTTATCCTATAATATTCAGTAGTACCACAAAACCTATGTACAGTACGACCTGTTACGAACAGATGGGGTGTGTAATAAAAGATATACAGGAAGCCGACTCACACTGATCATACAATCCACGCCTCATCCGATAATCCAATATTACATAAAATGGCAGCTTACAACAGTTTCATCCATAGATTAAGAAATATTCCCATGACAGAAGCAGACTTTCAAGAGGAGCTCAAAACAATTAAATGCATTGCCACCAATAATGGTTACAACGTTTCCATTAAACGATAAACAAAACAGGAAACAAAAAATTAAAGAATTATCACAAAGAAAGAAAGACAGATTTATGGTGTTTAACTACTACAAGCCGCTTGAACACACACTTGGAAATATCCTCACAGACATGGCTCCAAGGTCCCTTATAAAACTAAAAATTATTTCAAAGGTTACTTAAGTAATACAAACAAATTTAAGACAAATTTGAAGGCTCAGGAGTATATCAATTATCATGTCGCGATTGTCCAAAAATATATGTAGGACAAACAGGAAGATCTTTTAAGAAAAGATTTAAAGAACACCTTCTGTCGGCCAAACAAAGTGCGAATCTCACAAGAACCTGTAACACTGACAGCCATGTAACAGAGATGTTATACGATGAAAATAGATTTGTAATTTCCCATAATGTCTAAAGCATAGAGGTTTGGTCTAAATAAATAAAATGACGCAATATATATAATAATAAACATTTATAATTCTTGCATATATGTAAATTCATTTATGACGCAAAATAGTTACAGTAGAATCATTTTTAATAAATAAAGAATAAGGAACAAGCAGACTGTAAATAGGTAAAATAAAAGCAGACTTAAAAAAAAAAAATATATTAATGAATAACCGTATGTAATGTGTGTGAACTATATAAGAAATTGTTTTTGACGAGTAGTGCGGTTGAGGCGAATGGTGAAAAGAAACAGTTGAATGATTGAATAATAAACAGTTTAACAATTAAAAACAATTGAAAGACAAAAACATGTATAAGAAGTCAGCGTATATAACAAGGTATGACACAATATCAGCATATGTATCGAGATACAGGACTAATAGAAACTCCATCTGTGATGAGCGATGAAGCAATTCAAATACAGAAGGCTTGGCACTAATGGTCTACGCGACAAAGCACACAGAACGTAGTACAACGTTCTAGACTCAAATATGGCGTAGTGGATTGTATGTGTTACTAGTTGCAGGTGGTTGGAAATTCGTTGGAAAATGTAGTATTTTCTTGGAGATCGCAACGAATGTTGTTCTGAAATGAAGTAGAGGTGCTTCGGAGTTGGTACAAACTTAGAAGATGAAATCCATCGTATACTTTTCTTAAAAAGTGAAGTTATAGAAAGTCGCCATGTGATCGGACGAACGCGTTGACGAAATGAAAGTGTGTTAACTATATCGAGTAAATTCAGTGAAATCCTAGGTAAAAGTACAGAAACAACTGGTATCGTGAGTAAATATGGCCATTATTTTTAAGTTTAGAAGTCTGCATTTTTGAAATTTTACAATTTTTGAGAAATAACGTAATTTCAACTTTTTTCCTATTGCGTCATAGTCTAGACTAGGGTTGAGAACACATTGTATAAATTGTATATAATTAATTGATTTGTTTGTTTAATTATTTTTGTAATGTTGATATATCTTGTTGTAAATAATCATTCTTTAATTATGTCAGAGTAAACGTATAGTTGTCTTGCCACGATGTCTTGAATTTCTTTATTCAGCCATGTACATCCAGTTAGCTTGTACTTTAACAGCCAGGTACTCACCCCTAAGAAAGTTAAACTAATTTAATAAATATTTCACAGTAATTAATAATTATGGATAGACAGATGCTAACATAGCATAGATGAAGTTATATGTGGATTATTATAGGTTATGATCATTATTTTTTTTATTATTATTTTTGAGTTGTAAGGCAGCAGGCCTAAATGGTGATTTTTGTTTATGGAGGTAAGGCAGCAGGCCTAAATGGTGATTTTTGTTTATGGAGGTAAGGCAGTAGGCCTAAGAGGTGTTCTTTGATGATTTAAGGTATTTTATGAACGACGATTTCTGGTGTATTAAGGTGAATAAATAAAAGAAGTGAAGGAGAGGTGTTGATAATTGCTGAATAATCCACATATAACATTTTATTTTATGATTTGAACAATTTTTTTTTATTCTTTACAAATTATCGAAACCATTTTTTTTTTTAAACAGTTTAAGTTTATACTATTTATAATTAATATTTTATTTTTTGTAACCGTAAGTTACAAACCGAGTCGTAATTTGCCAAAAATACTATCTAGAAAAATCATGGTTACTCCAGCATAGACGGTACCCTCGAAATATTACATCGTTGTAAAAAAGGAAAGTTGATGAACGTGCTAGAACAGTTCGAAATACACAAGAACGATAAAATAGATAATAGCAAGTTATTAAATGAAAAACTAAACTTCGAATCTAACACGTTTTACGACACCATGTTGACACATGTTGATAACCCTTCCAGGCGATTAACTTGTATACCATCAGTGCGTCCTGGGACATCGTCATATTTAGTCGCTGACAAGTGTAACACTTATGTCCATGTCACAGAGAAATTAGTAAAATAAGAAACGAGTCAGCTGTTTCCAATAGTGACTAAAGGAACAGAGATTTGGTCTAAAGAAAAATAATGACGCAATATATAAATAATATTAATCATTTAATTTTTTCATATAATTACATTTCTTAATGACGCAAAATAATTACAGTAGAATCATTTTTTCTTTGATAAACAAATAATAAAATGTAAAAGCAGACTGTAAAAATAGGAAATACAAAAGCAGACTTAAAAAGTATATATTAAAATATGAGCGTGTGTAAAAGGTGGAGTTGTTCAGAAACTTTATTTCAACGAGTGGTGCGTTATAAGCAAATAATATGAAGCGGTATTTAAGACTATAAACAGTTCGATAAATAAATAAATAATAATAAAAATAAAAGGAATATAACAACGGTACAGAGCACAATTTAATGAGTCGAAAACTTAATATGATAATATGTACAGTGATCATGAAAGCAGCTGGAAGAGAGAGAAGGGACCAATCTATGTATATAAAGGAACACAGATGTCACGGAATGCAGAACGTAAGTGGAACGTTCTGTTTCTTCTCGGAATAAGTTGGAAGGGAAGGCAAGCAAGCGTCTTCTATCAATATGGCGTGATAGCTCATGTTTGTTGAATGTAGCCGGCGTGTGTTTTCGCAAGAAAAATGTGATTTTCTTTTAAAAAGTATTGACAAGTTGGTCAAAATGTAAAGTAAATGTACTTTGGAGGTGACGTGATTAAGAATATTAAGCTGATCATGTGGAATTAGTTGTTTATCGACGGATATTCTTTCGATGTGCTTTGTTAGAACTAGCGTGGGGTAGGCCTCGGAAGTGAATTGAATTTGCTACAAAAATCCTAGGTAACAAACAGTGCGACGAATAAAATAAGTGAAACCGTAAGTAGAAATGGCCATTGGACGTATTTTTTGTCTGCAGGTATTAAAATTTTTCAATTTATAGAAAAGCTAACTTCATTTAATTTCTATTGCGTCATTACTTAAGATATGGTTCAGGAGACTTTGTAAAATTGTAAATAATTTCTTGACTTGTTTGTACATATGTATCACTATGTTTATGTTTCTTAATTGCTGTAAATATCCATTTTTTATCATGTTCGAGTAAACAATTGTTGTCTTGCCACAATGCCTTGAATTTCTTTATATAGCCACGTGTATCCATTTTGCCACTACTTTAATTAGCCAGGTTCCCACTCCTAAGAAAATAGAGTTAATTAACAAGTATCTTTCAGTGATTAGTAATTATAAATAAATATATGCAAACAGAGCATAAGTAGGGTTATATGTGGATTATCGCAAATTATCATGATTATTTTTTATTATTGAGATTATGGGAGTCAAGTGAAGGTGATTTTTAAGGTGAATTTAAGTAAGGTGAGTTTTAAGGTTATAATAATAAGATGAGTTGAAGTAAGGTGAAATATTAATATTGTTCTACGTTGAAGTTGAAAGAAAGATGTTATGAAGAGTTAAGGTGGGCGATGATTATTATTGTAGTGAGGCAATAGGCCTAGGAGGTGCATAAGCAATTTTAAGTGGTACATGAGCGACGATTTTTGTTTTTTAAGGTAAATAGGTAAAGGAGGTGTTGAAGAGATATCAGCAGTTATTAGATAATCCACATATAGCGTTTTTATTTTGATTTAAAACATATTTTTTTTTATTTTTGAACTTTTTATCGAAACCCATTTTTTTTTAACACAGTATAACTTAACATTTTATTTTTATTCTTGTAACCTTCCGTTACAAGATGGCTTTCCCAACGTGGGGCTGAATAACAAAAGCAGCTATATTATTTTATTCTTGTAACCTTCCGTTACACAAGTAGTCTAAGCAAGACGAGCGTGCAAGTGTGTTTTTATTTATTTATTGTGTAATCGTTGTGTAACTATGTGTAAGTGTTTGTGTAAATGACGAAGGAAAACCTGAAAATAAACTTGAAAATGGCCGAATAGCCGAAATGGCCGTCGTTTAGCGACGATAATGGAATACTGATGACGGTAAGTCATAAATCTAATAATAAGTATTAGTTATATTCATTATTAGGGTTAGTATATTTAATGTAAAGATGTTACGTTGCGGAAGACAGATATGGAAGTAAACTGAATAATACAGAAGCTATGGAGAGATTCGCCTATAGATCCCAGTTTGATACAAGGGAGGCCGAGTTTTGTGAAGTGTAAAGCCGGAAGCTGAACGACGTAAGACGAGTCAATCTTACGGGAAGGATCTCACGGAATTTGGGATCTTTGACAGAGATCGACGAAACCAGTTCTGCAGAAGAACAAGATTCGAGTGAGTAAACAGAATACTTAGTCCATCGATATCACATTGAGTTTGGAGTTACAAGTTTAACAGAAGTAAATACGGTAGCTTTGTTTACAGAGTTCTTAGTCCAGTCTGTCCTACAAACGCAATATATAGTGAAGGAAATGTAGGGTAAGTGTAGGCTAATACACCACTTACAGACCTACAGACCATTGTGCTTGCTGAATACCTCTGGTAAGTTAATGGAGAGACTGCTGAAGCCACGACTCGCTGTAGCAATACATGAAGGTGGAGGCCTATCTTGTAGGCAGCATGGATTTAGACAAGGTCACTCCAGTATAGGAGCTATAGATGAAGTGGTTAGAGCGGTACATTCGGCATGGCAGGGACATCATAAATCAAAGAATATTGCACTACTGGCTACTTTCGATGTTCGTAATGCCTTCAACTCTGCCAGATGGTCAGACATGATTGGAGCTCTAGAAATATTTGGGATACCGGGATATTTACTTAATATATTAAAGGATTATCTAAGAGATAGAGAATTAGTTTATGACACAAAGAGTGGACCAATAAGGAAGAAAGTTACAGCTGGAGCAGCGCAGGGATCTATTCTTGGGCCAGATCTTATGACGGAATTTTTCGAATGGATATGCCGGACTCTACGTTTATTGTAGGTTATGCGGATGACATTGCGGCAGTTATTGTCGGACGGGATGTTGATGTTCTACAATAGAAGTTAAATCAGGTCGTGTGAAGAGTGTACGCGTGGATGAAAGATCATGGACTTAGCTTGGCTATGGAAAAGACAGAGATAATTATGTTTACTAAGAAGCGGATCCCTATCCTGATAAAGATGACTTTAGGATCAGAAGAAGTAACAACCAGAGGCACAGTCAAGTACTAAGGAATGAGAATGGACAATAAGATGACTTTTGGGAAGCAGATTGAATATGCTGTCACCAAAGCTACCAAGGTGACTGTGTCCCTGGGCCGTGTAATGGCAAATATAGGAGGTCCTACTGCAAACAGGAGACGTTTACTAATGGAGGTAACAAACTCTATTCTGCTCTACGGATGTGAAGTGTGGGCAGGAGCCCTGAAAATTGCTAAGTATAGAAATAAGATGGCTGCAGTTCAAAGACTGCGTATTGCCAGTTGTTACAGGACAGTTTCGTTACCAGCGGCTCTGGTATTAGCAGGAGTCATTCCAATAGATCTGCTGGCGTTGGAGAGACAGGATATTTTTCATAAAAGAACCGATGTAAATATGATGGCATGTGCATTGCGGAAACAAGCGAGGGAAAATACCATGAGTAAGTGGCAAGAACGGTGGAATTCCGAAACCAGAGGTAAATGGACGAGAAGATTAATCCCTAACCTTAATGAATGGTACGGGAGAAGGCATGGGGAGGTGAACTATTTCCTGATGCAGATGCTCACTAACCATGGAGCCTTTTACAAGTATCTAAATCAAATGGGAAAAACAAATAGCGGAGCCTGTCAGTACGGAGACTCTGACAGAGAAGATGCAGAACGTACCTTCTTTGTTTGCAAAAGATGGAACACGGAGAGACGCTTTCTAATAACTAAGGTGGGTGACACTAACCCTGACAACATAGTCAGTAAAATGTTGGAGAAAGAGACCTACTGGAGAGCAGTGTCTGATTTTGTGGAGAGAGTCATGAAAGAAAAAATAAAGGAGATGTAATTTTATGATAAGAAGGGAAAGAAAAAAAAGAAGACCAAGCCAATTGGCAAATACGGGGTACCACCTTGAAGTAATGCTATCAGGCGGTTCCAGGGTTGAGGTACTGCCTGAATAAGAATGGAGGTTAGGGTTTAGTGGGTAAACCGGATGAACTGGGAATCCCACACACCAAGGAATACGTATTCCTTGATGGTGCCTAATGCAATCCCCCCCTCCATCGGAAAAAAAAAAGTGTAGGCTAATGGCAGATTATCTATAATTGCAAGGGCATGCAAATAAATCTATGTTAAAATAGGTATTACCACTGAATCACTGGTTTCATTATTATTGATCAGACCTTATCAGGTTTAACCTGATTGAACCCGGGAAACATCTGTCTTTATTGATCTGACCCTAAAATATAATATTATTTGAAAATCCTACCCCGAATAAGTCTTCCGCCAAGCTCATCCCTCCTTGTTTACTTCCATATCTGTCTTCCGCAACGTAAAATACCCCATCTATTCGTAACAGACCTCCTAATCAATTCTACGTACTGCTTCTAATTATTGTGGTAATGAATGTAACCTCTACTATACCTAATGCAGTAAATCCCTCGACATTCAAGGGCTTGGTATTTGTGGATGCCAAATTTAAAAAAATACTGTATTAAATAGGACTACAGTACATGCAAAATCCCTAAATTATTACAGTGTATGTACTGTAATTACTGCACGAATTTAATAACATTGTATAAATACATCGGCGAAACACTCACAAATACAACAAACCATACAATATGGGATTTCCCTACAACAGACCTTAGTGTGAATACAAGTGGACTTGTCCAAATGACCTATGGCTAAATCTGAGTAGGCTATTATGCAATTTGGAATAAGATGTATCAGTTATTAATAGTTGGAAAAATTATAACATCGCAGATGCATTTAAACATAAAGGATGCGATTGACGAAATTAAATCGTCAACAATCAACGCTTGCTGGCGCAAATTATGACCGGAAGCTGTTTTAGAATTTACTATGTGCCCTGATGAAACTATGACAGGAATTATATCCTCTGTCATCCATGAAGTTTTGCCAGATGATGATGACGAACTAACAGAGGAAGATCTGGAGAAGATTATAAAAGATAGGCCTAATGTAATAAGCCAGGAGGACGAAGACGGAGAACTAGAAAATAAAGTTCCCCCAAGTAAAATTCATTTAAAAGAAGCGAATGAAATTTTTCGATTAGTAGCGAAAGAGTTAGCTACGAAAGTGTCAGAAGTCGATCCTTCTCTCGTACGGTCAATAAAATTTAGTCGAGAACTTGACATAGCTTTTGCGCCGTATAACGAAGTGCGAAAAGAACTTGAACTAAATAAAAAACAATCAAAGGTCACAAGTTTTATTAAACTTAATTCAAATTAAGTTAATTTTAAATAAACGGACCAGGAACTGGCACATACTTTCTCACAAACATATTTAAATTATTAAACAGATTCACTGTGACTTATAGGGTGGGGTAGAAGAGATGATTTTTTATTTAAGTTGGAGATTAACTAATAAATATTATTATTATTATCTAGAGAGAAAACTATTCGATCGATATCGAACAAATTTGCACCAAACACGTCAATTAGGTCTTTATAGATGCACGAAAAAAGGTTTTGAAAAACAACCCCCTTTATGGCAACAAAAACCCCGAAAAATCAGTTATTATTATTATTATCAGCTAAACGGGAATTTTTAGAAAGATACGGTTTTTTGCATATGGTAGGGCACATTAAAGGCTACAAATAAGCCAAATTTTATCAAAATCGTTAAAGCGGTTTTTTTATAAAAAAAAAATAATAACTGATTTTTTGGGGGTTTTTTGGCCAAAAAGGGGGTTTTTTCAATTTTTTTCAAAACCCTTTTTCCTGCATCTATACAGGTCTACTTGACATGTCTGGTGCAAATTTGGTTGAAATCGATTAAATAGTTTTTTCTCTAGCTTTGTATACATAGAGACATTTTGTAAAAACCACTTTTTTGGACTCAGGTGGTCCCAAAACGGATATTCGGGATATTTCCACAAAAATCTCAACATCGATTTTTTTGCAATCACTATACTTTCTCTATAGGGCCTACTATAGGATAGTGAGAAAGTAAAAATTTTCTATACGTCACGAACATAACCTCCTTTTTCTCTTAAAGATTAGTTTTTTCGCTATTTGCGGTTTTGCTGTTCAAGGTAATTTTTCGGAACCTATCCTAGGGATTGCTGTACAAGGTAACCTCGCTGAAAGAGTAACCTTTCCTTTCTACTAACACAGATCAAGCACATGAAATTATCAATGTATATAGATTTTAGAAGGCCCATAAAGACTATTAGAGCACTCGGCACACAACATCTTACATAAGCAAGGCTACCACCTAGGTTACAGAGCTTCTCACAGTTTAGAAAAAATGTTAAAACAAAAAAAAGAAGAAAGCGACCCCAACCAATTCAACAGCAACAGAGTCTATCGAACAGCATGCGATGGGTTGCTCAGAAACATACATAGGGCAAACCGGACACGCTTTCAAATCTGCTACAAGGAGTACTAAAGGAGCTTGGCAATTTAACTTTCCGCCAAACACGTTTATCATAAAAATTTGCCTAACCGCCATTTTAAAAATGGCTGCCATAAAAAAGATGACTTATAGAAATTTTTTAAATAGGGTTTTGTGACTGCCAACCTATAGAGAATACATGGGAAAAATCCAGGAAAATAAAAAATGTTGAGCAACATTGCCTGGGTGATTTGAAATGGATTGATCCCATTCCCTCTCCTATATATATAAAAGTGAAATACCACTGACTCACTCATCACGATTTCTCAAAAACTACCGAAAGGATTGAAATGAAATTTGGTATGTAGCTTCCTCTAGGGCCATAGGTGCTCACTAAGAAAGGGTTTGAAAAAATTCGTAATTTTAGGGGGGGGTTTTGGGGGGATCAAAGTTATTAAAAAACGATTTCTTCAAAACTACCGAACGGATTGGAATGAAATTTGGTATGTAGCTTCCTTTAGGGCCATAGGTGCTCACTAAGAAAGGGTATGAAACATTTCAAAATTTTCGGAGGGGTTTGGGGGATCAAAGTTATTAAAATCATAATTTCAGATCTTTTATAAAAAGAATACAATTACGTTAAAAAAACTGAAAATACCAACCACCACGGGCAACGCCGTACGGGTCAGCTAGTCTAAACTACAAACCACAAATATACAGACATTAACAAAAAAAGGTCCTTCAATGAATGCAATAGAAGAGTTCCACATATACAAATTACAAATCCAATCCCCGACACCACCTACTTAACCCTAGAAGCGGCAGACTACACGCCTGTGTAGCCACTCCGTGCAGCTACAACACATTCGTAACGCGCGATTGTATCGAATATTTCGCCCACTAAAAATCTTCCAAATCTCAAAAAGGCAAAAACCATTGGAAAGGTGATGTTTCAAACTTTAATTTTTGTATTTAAAAATGTTTTCTAAAATGTATATTTACATATGTAATCATTGTTTTAAAATTGTAGTTTTCTGTAATAATGCTATTGCTGGGCGTGAAAACGCAAAGAAATTACCCAACTTTGTCACTTCTCTAAAGCTCAATATCTAACAGAAATATTTTGACAATAATATAAAGATATCTTTGGATTCGTCAAGATTTGAATTTTCTAAAACTGCCTTCCAATCAGACGTCACTCTTATAGTTTCAAAAATATAAAGGCTCCTGTAAACCCTTGCAATTGGACAGTTTACGACCAATAAAACAGCACATTTTGCATTCCAGATATCTCTTAAAATTCAAAATATTTGTATAGATATGACTATATCTATTTGTAGAGAAAAGTTCAATCTTCCTATTCGTGTAAAGCAAATGACATTTACTCTTACGGTTTTATTCGTACAGTCCCGAGAAATACAGACAAGTGGGAAATTCAAAACTCATCTTTCTCACGCTTTGGAAGTGACTATTGTTAACGGCTTTTCACACGGTATCTTGTATAGGATTCGTGAGCGAGAGTTTCATTTATTTCATCTCATTTTGTGATTCAAGTAAAGCTAAGTCAAATACTTTTATGAATCAATAATTTACAAGTATACGGTTCAATTCTTTGATTTATTCTCTACACTTTGTTATAATAATATTTCATTTTTTGGCAAAGGATATATTCCTAAATTACTATTCAAACTAGGCCTACTTTTGTTAGCAGTCTTGTATTAGTAACATAAAAACTTATGTTTTCAAAATAAGACAAAACTTTTGTAGATTTTGAAAAAAATACAAAAAATGTTCACTACTTTTTATATAGGCCTAAAGTTGAACTTTTTCCTTTCATTACTGAACATTTTTTGTTTCTTGGGCTAATAACTTTGTAAATTTTACATCAATACATTTTTACTGGCATATATGAATCCTTTGAACCCTTCTCTACAAAAAAGCTGTGGAACACTCTTGGATTAGGATATAACTAATTTGAATCAATTTTTGTTCAAATTACCGCTTCTAGGGTTAAAAATAAATTACAATTTCATTGCCACACCATCTTTCATTTAATTATTCACATAGATACCAATCCAGCACATCACAATGTACAGTCTAAGAATTAAAACATAATTTTTTTAAAAACTCCCCCTCTCTCAATACCAGAGGCCCTTATCTAGTGACCAGATAAATTAAGCAGTTGACGATCGAGAACGGTCAACGATAACGCGTGAAATTTTAAATGTGTTCTAGTTCGTGTTGTGTGCTTTTTTGTAGTAGTTAACACGTACACTTGATAATGACTGATAGATGGTCGAAACGCGTCATGTAAAAAATAAGAAACGACAATATATAATTAATAGGGATTGTTCGACAGCATCGCCATACAAGGAAAAAAGAAATAACTATTAAAGTGCGTCAGCGACTAAAAATGAAACTAAGAATGTTGCTCTATCTAACAAAAATCTAAATAAAATCGTACAATATCGAATAATATGTTTCTGTGCAGCATGTGTGCAACGTAATATTCAAACCGGCAAGGGATTAATACACTTTGTTCTCCTGCTACTAAGTGTATCAAAGTCCTATTTGGTGGACACCCTGTTTCAGTTAATAATAAAAATAGGCCTATTAGGCTACCTCGTTTGGTCCATCATGTGACTTTACATAAAATTATTTAAGACGACATGTCTCGGAGCCATGACTTCGAAGAAATCAACACACATTAAAACCAAAGTATGCACACATTAACCCACGAACGGCCATACGACACCACAACACCAGGTTAGACGGCGCAAACGCAACAACTTCACACATTTGCAAAAATTTGCATATATTTGCATAAACGATAATTTTAACCCACTTAAAATTATCCAATCGTAATAAAACTGGCACCATTGGAAAGGAAATGAATTAAACTTCAATTTTTGTATTTACAACTTTTTCGTAAAACGTATATTTACATACGTAATCATCGTTTTAAAATATGCATATCGGGCTACAGCTGTTTCCACGCGCGAATCTGCGCACAATTGTACTGTTATTTCCCACTTCTGCAACGTTTCCCACCATCTACAATAATGTTTCTTTGGCATTTCTAACGATACCGTTGGATTCGTCGTGATTTCATCTTTCTGTTGGTGTCTTCCAATCAGATGTCACAGTACAATTACTGTTTCAGTGAAGAGATACTGTAAACCCTTGCGATTGGACAGTCTCTCAACCAATAAACAGGCCATTTTGTCAACAGATATTGTAAAGTCTACGCCTTATCTCTTGGCAGATTTATTTACACCATTTTGTAGAGGAAAGTCTGTAGTTTCGAACGGTGCCAAGTAATCCAGATATAACCGGTTTTATGATTGTCTAGACAGCAGTGGAAAGTAACGTTGTGGTGAGATCGCCTAGGGCGTTTGTTCCCACGCTATTCAAATGACGCAATCTACATGCACGTGTTGGCTCGGGAGTTTTTATTCGACTGATGTCTTTTTGTTATTCAGATAAATGTAACTCAAACACTTTTGTGAACTAAGGAAAGACAAGTACACCGTTCTTTTCATTGATTTATCCTCTACACTTTCTTATAATAATATTTCATTTTTGGTCAAAGCATATATTAGTAAATGACGTTACAATCTAGGCCTAGGTAGGTACCAGTTGTGTACTTAAAACATAAAAACTGTTTTTTTCAAAATAAAAAATTTGAAATTGATAAATGTTTTTATACAGTTCTATTTAGAACTAAATTACGAAACTTTTTTACGCTTACGAAAAAAATACAAAAAATGTTTACTAATTGTTATGTAGGTCTAAAGTTGAACTTGTTCCTTTCGTTACTGAACATTTTTTGTTTCTTGAGCTAATAACTTAAAATGCGTGTACCATCGTATCATTAAGATTAGACATTGTGAAACTGCCACGATCATTAAGAAAATAAACTGATAACACTAAATTGCCAAGTCGTCTAACTTACGTTGCGGTTCAGCATCGCCCATGTAAGTTGTGCACCTATCCTGTCAAACGATGCGAGCACTCAAACACAAACACCACACAGTCACCTAACACTCACCTCTCCAGCGAAGAAACAGCAATGCTTGCGTTCTATGTGTTTGCCGAACGACATCTGCAGCAACGTGAGTCGCATGTGTAGCGTTTCAATAATATCAGACTCGCAGGCCAAAGGGTGGTTCCTTCGCGCAGACTCCCTTCTCGGCATTTTAGACTTGATGCCTTGGAACCTGTGTAGCATCTGTGTTTGCAAGCGTTGAAACGTTGAATTTAGAATTGCACTGCAAATGCGGTCCATCTGTCGGCACACCTGAAATTTTGTAAAAGTTCTGTTAGTTGTTCATACAGAAAGTCTCGGAGAAAGTATATTGGAGTGAGAGAGAATAATATACAGTAGGATCAACCGTTTTTGGCTCTTCGGGCCTGGAAGTGAGGCTATTACCACAGAGTGGCCAAACAACTGGTATTCTTATACTTTTCTTATACTTTCTTTAGATATTTTGGTACCGACAGAGCCGGATATGGGGGGGGGGGCACGTGCCCCGGCCGAAAATTATGAAGAAAGGAAATTTTCTTGCAAAAAACGCAGTTGTCAGTGTCGGTCGCCGCCGCTGCCCTCCCGACTATACGAAATGTATAACGTATTAATTATGAGTTTACTGAAAGGGCGGCAGCCATCTGAAGACTCAAGTCCTACATTAACAAAATTAGGAATAAAATGTTGAAACAAATGTAGACGGATTCAGGGACTATACTTCATGAAAATGTAGTTTTTCATGGATTTGTGATAGTAAGTTTTGACGCTGCCTTGTTGTACTTGTCGAAAAAAACAGGTATTTTTCTATTAACCCTTAAAAAGACAAATTCTTGGTGTTCAATTATTTTAAGCCGTTTCAACACATATTAAAAAACTTACTCCAAAAGCAACAATATAAAATTGCCTACAGAAAAAACAATAATTTGAAATCTCATAAATCCCCAAAAAAGATAGTCCACAATGATAATTATGAAGAATCAGGAATATATGAACTATCATGCAGTGAATGTCCAAAGAAATATATATAGGACGTAGACAGGAAGATCTTTCAAAAAAAAGGTTTAAAGAACAACCACCTAACCAATTGCATATTTAACAAAATCTGAATCTAAATTTACGGAACACCTTATTCAAGCCAACCGTGGATATTCTTGCATGAAAGACTCACTTAACCCTTTCCCCGGTATTCCGAAGTAACTCATAGCGATATATTTTTTCCACTCCCCGGCTTTCCGTACTAATCCGTAGTAGAATTTTAAATGTGTATAACTTCGCCATCTGTTGGAATATTTTAAAACTAACTTCAGAGTACACTTTACAGTACAGTTGTATTTGATTTGTAATTTCTTCCAGCTGTTTAGGGTTTTAGATCTGTGTTTATAATCACAACTTCTGTAAACCAAGAGTCACGTAAAACATGGCTAGACTGAATTTAAACAACATGGTTAATTTTTTTGATTTATTAAATGTAGTTTTGTAGTAATTGAACACAAATAAAACAGACTTTATGGCCTAACAAATATAAAGTGTCTCCTAACATTTTTGTTAAAGTTATAGCCCTAACTGTGAGTGAACTTATTTTCCAAATTTGTTTTTTATTTGGACTTAAATTTGGCCATTTAAGAGGTCTGGTACGAGGCACTTGGTGTCAATTATGAATACCGGGAAAAGGGTTAAAATATTAGACCGTTGTAAAAAGGGCCGTTTTTTTTAATTCTCTTGAGCAATTTGAGATTTATACAAAAATTATAAAATCGACAATAATATTTTACCAATGAAAAACTTAAATCAACTTCGATTCCTACGCATTGTTCGATACGTTGTTGGAGATAAGCAATCCCCTCCATCGATTAGCGAGATTGACCATCGTCCGCAGTACGTATCGGAATGTTGGCCCCAAACAGTCGATGATATTTTATTGACTCTGTTTTTAAAATAATGTATTGTGTGTAATTTATTATTGTGTTTATGTTAATGTACTGTGATTTGAGTGTTTTCGTGTTAACAATTAACAAAGGATTATCCGGCTACAAAACTTGAAAATAGCTGAATAGCCGAAACGGCCGTCGTACAACAGCAACAAACAAATTGAATATTGTTAGACGGTAAGTCGAAGAATTTATTTATAAATAAATATTTAGGAAGCTTATATACTTCAATGCTAACGTCGCATACGTGACGTTTGCGCAACTAGTGATGTGGGCCGGGCATATGCCTAGTGGGCTGGTCGTTTAAAAATGGGCATATGCCCGGACATTTGCCCAAATCGATTTTAAGCGCCCAAAAACTGGGAGTTTGTAAAAAATTTAGTTTAAGGCAGTTTTAACTATTATATTTCATGTTTTAATTATTATAGTTCATGTTTTTAATTTTTAACTGCATTCAGTGCTTAGTTGTGTTCTTAAAATTAACATTTTAAGGTAGGGGGGGTCATTATCAAGAGATAAGTTGACAAGCAACTTAAACCATTAAAATAAACCCCTAAAACTTGTAATATTTTCAATGTGGTGTTTTGAATAAACATTTTATTGCAAAATTGTTAAATAATATCTAATTTACTAACTGCTACTTAAGCAGGTTTCTACTCTGGAAGTCATAAATGTGTGCATAAAGTAAATTTATAATGAATCAATGAATAATTGAATTTATAGTTAAGTATTAAGGTTTTGTTAATAAAAAAGTACTTTTTAACAGCTTTGTATTTCTGAATCTGAAGAAAGTAATTAGTTTAAGGAATTGAGTACGAAGACCTCAAGTATTGATTATGCCCATAATGATTTAAGACTGATTCCTCTTGTGTAATATACATATGTATAATTCTATATTTACATTAGCCAGATATTGTTAATAAAAACAAACCTATAAAGCTGTAACTTGCTTGGTTACAAAAATTTAATTTAATGAATTTATTTAAT
>JAGFPH010003318.1:110179-131586 GCA_018207615.1 Philaenus spumarius | reverse complement strand
AAATTGCAACTTTAAACTTCCCTATCTCCAGCACCTAATGGTCCGAGAGTTGAAATTTGGTACACGTTCTCAGGAGCCCCTTGAAAGTAGGTGTACAAAAAATAAATTCCGGTGACCCCTCAGGGGGCCAAGTTAGGCATGGTGAAAACCCGTACTTGTTCTGTTGTGTAAACAGTTTCTTAGTCGCTTTGAATGACAGTTTTATTAGCAAGGAGGACAGTCCCGCTTCCCTAATGCTTTTACAAAAAACCGCACATCACCCAATATTCTAATATCACAACACAAACTATCGAAAGAATTAAATCTACTAAAAAAAGTCAGACCGTTCTGCTAACTTAAGGGGATTTCCTACTGAAAAATTACCATTACCCAAGAAAAAAAATTTTTTTCTTTTTTTTCCTGATTCTATAGTTTTTAAGGTTTAAGAAAAACATAACATAATGCGACAAAAGTTCTTTATATCAATGTGAAAAATTTATTCAAAGCAATGCTACTTTTGGTCGAGTTTAACTTCTTTATGTTTGCTATTTGGACTAAAAAGATTTTTTTTAAAGTAATTGCAAAGAATGACAACAATGTTTACTATTAGGCTTTCAGTGCCTCCAATATGTTTGTAAAACATATCTTGACTTACAAATACTGGTTGTGCAAGTTATTCCCCTCTATGGCTGCTAAAATAACTCAGGGAATCTTTAAAGCGATGTCCAGCAACTTTTCAATATTGATATTTTTCACACAAAAGTTCTTATAACTTTTTAACTGTAAAAGCTACACAGTGATGAAATTTTTACCACATCTTTAGTAGCTCATAGTGCAACGTTTTGGGTATTTATATTCCTCTAGGACAAATACATGAGTATTTTTTTTTAAATGTGTAAATCACAAATTTGTTTTTATATATTTTTTTTTTTTTGTAAGGTCATAAATATACTAAACTTTTAGTGGTAAGAATATGACTACACCCAAAAAGTTAGTACTTTTTATATAACTTACTTTAAAGCATGATATCAAACGGTTAAGTTGGTTCAGTAGTAAAAAAGTTATAAGAGATTTAAAAAAACATATTTTTTGCCTAAAAGGAACTAAAAAAAGGTATGTAAAATTAATTTTTTGCCAATTCTTATAAGTGTAAACAATTTTTTAGGCTAATGAATGTAAAAAAAAAGTTTATAGGCTAATTAAAAAATTCCTATTATAAAAAACCCCTATTTTCAGTAGGGAATCCCCTTAAGATAAAGAAATATATACAAACTTACCAATCGTAGCTGTGAAACATTTCGAAAACCAAGATATGAAAATATTTTCTCCAATACTTCGTGCGGGAGGTCGAGAAGTTTAGCGCTTGAAACATACGGCTGAGTTAAACTACTAACGACACTGACTATATCACTGCACTGAGTACTTTGCGACGGAGCCGATGTGTGTCTGAGAGATTTTGTCGCACCTCCGGATTCGGTACCGGAATTGTCCCCACTGCTATTAATGTTACTCTGCTGCCTGGTTGAAACCATTATAGGCTTATATTAAAATGTATCAGTCCTCAAGATTCACCTGCAAAACAAAACATCACCAGTGGATTAGTTTCAAAATATTTTATGTAAATACACGTCAACAATAGAACAAATGTGAACCAAAAATATGTTCCTACTAGTAAGATCCTGTGAAAAATGATGTGCAGATTAATTTTATAGAATTGAACAAAAATATAACTTAAAAATATTAAGTTTAATGTGTTATTGGACTAATGTAGACTACAGTATAAGACTCATTTTGAGCAGGCGAAAATTACCCTTAAAAAAGGTGATGCCTATAACCGACAAGCACCGTTTGTTTAAATAAATTTTTGAAAATTGTGGAAATAACCGAATTTTACAATGTTTTGGATAAGTTCATGTAAAGCTTATTAAATGGGCTTTCATTTGATATGTAACATGATAACCTCAAAACAAAAAATGTTGAGTATACTTGTTTTACAAAATTTTGATAGCCTAACTCAAAAACACAACCTTAGATTTTTTTAAATGTATGTTATTCCATTCCCCAAGGGTTGAAAACTACTTCAGATATTCTCACGACCATAGGCGTAACCAGGACGACCGTATGGAGGGGGTTACAACAACCGGGGAGGAGGGAGTGCATGGACAACTTTTAAAAATTAAGTTGCAAAATAACAGGTTTTAGGCTTCCCAAATAGGTATGTTATACTTTTCGACTTCTAATAATAATTGTGCTTTAGACCCATTTTAGAATAATTTAGAATAGCAACCATGAATCATCCCAGGTCAAATCATTCCGTGCGCTGCCTCTAACCCCATAGGCCTGGAACACACACAGCGTTTTTTTGTCGGCTACGGATTGTCATAAAATTTAAAGTGTGCACACGGTAAAATTTCTGACGCCACGCCGTCTAAAATTCTTGCTGGGATTCAGTAAACTGAAGTGTCTAGTTCATCAATCACGAAGTGTTTTATGTAATGTATTATTTTCTTTTAATGTTTTATTGATACGAACAGAGAGCAACTCTCGCTTTATTGTTATTCCGTCGCCGATTGAAAAGGAAGCAAAAAATATACATATTTTTGTTCATCCAATCAATAAATAAAGGAAGAAAAGATTTTGGAGCATTTTACACTGTGTTTCTTGATTTGAGGAACTAGAAGAAACATTTTTCAATTATTTAAGAAAGTCGGTTTCGTCATTTGACAAACTGCACATGCGGCTGAAGTATAGTATTCTACAAAAAAAAATACTAAAATAAGGAAAATTGGCGTGTATTTGGTCACATTCGCCACTGCTTCGGCGGAGACGATGGAAAATCCATCGATTGTAGTGGCAGCGAGCGGCTACAAAGCTACCGTCAGCGTCAAATAAACAGATCGTTTATTTTTTCCGACGAATGTGTATGCTCTAATACTATCCTCCGCACCACTGTTAATATGACAGCGACGGCAAATAATCTGTGGCGGAAAACGCCATGTGCTGCCTTTAGAACACTATACTTTGATACACTACACTACATCTATATAAAATAAAATGTCTGTGCCCAATTCAATCAAAAATAATGTCAGCAATATATTGATAATTTATTGTAGCTTAACATTTGCATGGGTGTTGAAAACAAGTTAAGTATTTTAATATAAACAAAATCCGAAATATTTTTTCAATGGGGGGGGTTATAACCCCCAAACCCCCCCCCCTGGTTACGCCTATGCTCACGACCCCGTTCATTTACTTCCCACCAAAAAGTAAAAAGCACATTTTATTTTCCGTCATTTCCTAATTTTTCGTCAAATTAGTTGTGGTTTCAACCCCTACGGCAAACCATTTTTTGGTTGGTTTCTATAGGGATATTATATTTATAAATTTTAATCATAATTTGTGCATTCGATAGCATTACTTGGAGGTGCTATAAACATTGTGAAAAACAGACCTAGGGGTGGGTGATGCTAGGATTTTAGAGCCGCAGGACCTCGATTTTCGGAATCAACGTCCCAAAAAAAACATAAAGTACAAGTGGTCTGGTCCGTGGGGCATTTCCTGAGGTCATACTCCGCGTTTTAAATGGACTATATTGTGCTAAACAATTAAAGGAAACAGTAGCCTGCACATTCACTTTTAGTTTTTATATTCCCCAAATCCTAAATTATAACTGATCTTAAATCACACTTCCTATATTTAGCAGCATCCGTCAATCCTAAAATTCAAGCTTTAGTTTACACTTAAATGTAAATAAAGATTATTATCATTAATAAGATTTTATTTAGAAATAAAAATCTAAAATTTTATTTATTTTAATTTCAACTTACTCCATTTGTAATTTAAAAACATGCTATTTTTTATAGTTTAACATAGGCCTACTATAGATGTTAGCCTATCATTAAAGAAAAAATACTTAATGGCAAGCTGGAACCTCTTAGTTTTTCCATCATCAATGATCAATGAAATGACAAATGTTTCCTGACTTTCCCGAAAATTGTGACCCCGATAATAAAATATATAAATCATTTCACGATGAGTGATTGATTTAATGCTTTGTTGTTCAAGAGAAACGCTTCCAATATTATTGAGTAAACAGTGTAATGTTTATCAATGTTCTGAACAGTATTTTTTCGGTTATTTCACACTCGCTTTCTTCAACAGTGGAAAAATGTTTTAAGTAGGCTGTAGGCCTAACTTATTCAAGCTTACATAAAAATGTATTTTGTTTGGCAAGGCTTGCATGGTGATATAATTAACTAATACTAACAAAAAGCTTAGTGTTGCATTCTTCTGATATCTATTTACAGTTGATTTCAATTTATTTAACCTTTAATTTTAATTTCTTATCCTACTACACATGATTACAAGTCCTTTTTTATAGGCTATGTTAGTATAAACTTATTTTTAAAAGTATTAAAACCAAAACCCGATGAAGAAAAAACTGTTTATTTTCTAGTAGAACAAAAACTAAACAACCAAGAGTCCAAAAATAGCAAAAATTTTACTTTCTGTTTGGATATAGTTTTTCCATGTGGTTAGGCCTACTCTTATTTTAGTTTCGGCGAAAATTTACTGTACGACCCTCGGCTGATATTTTTACAGACGACGATCTTGTTTTACATTCTACTGTTAAATGTTGAATACGTAAACATACTATGACTAAAGACTATAAGTTAGAACTTCAGGCTATTAAAAAAAATGTATTCTTGCATTTCTGTTGGATTAGGGTCGTATAGTAAAATCGCGCCTTAGTTTCTATAACTTTTTTAGAATGGTGGTTTATATTTGATAGGCCAATTTTTAATTCCGGTCTTTAGGTTTTGAGTAGGCCTAAGCAGTTAACCTAACTTGTTTTGTAGACAAAACAAAAGATTTTCTTTTAACTATTGATGCACCAGGTAGTTTAGAGATATGTAGACCTAGTTTAAACAGGCCAACCATTTTGAATTTTCTCAAGGGATACCTAGCATCCCTTATAAGGGATAAGTTTGTAAACCTGCATCAATTCAATACACAACTAGTATTGGATATCATTTATAAATATATTCAATTACAAGTATTAATGTATCAATTAAGTATTTAAATTACAAAAATTAAATTTATCTAATATTGTACAACTTTTCCGCTTGAAAAAGTTGCCTGACCGAAAATTTTAAAAATCCTCGCTTACTACATTTATTATGTCCTTCTCAGTTGCGTTTCAGTTATAAAAGCCTATACAAAATATATAGGCTAATAAATGTATATACATTTCTTGGTGTTACATGAGGACAGACAGTTTTATTAGCTTTAATTAAATTTAATAATATTTACAAAATTACATCATCATCTACACATTCAGTGAATTCATAGAGCGGCTGATGTCAGCAGTGCGGATAATAAGTAGTAGGCCCCTACGGAAACTTCATATGAAATGCATTAGCATAGGCTTTCCCGTACCGCCAACTAAAGTCTGGACACACAGTAGAGCAATATTTGGTTAGTAAATATAAATGGTTTAGTGTCAACCATCATGACGGTATAATTATAAGGGTTTTGATATTCTCATAGTTTCTTTGATATCAGGTCTAGAGCTTTTAGTTAGGCCTAATGTGAGTATGCTACTTTCAGAATATGTGCTTAGGGGCCTACTTCCTACGGACACGCTTAAAGTAGCTAGGCTATTATCAAATTAACTAAAAAAGTTTATATATTAATTTCTGAAAAGGAATTTATGTAAATCCATGTATTCAAATTTTCTGTGCTTGCTTTTCTGGTTTGGTATTGATAATGTGGATAATGCCAACAAATCATTGACATTACTGGTACTTAAAAAATTGCTTGTTTAACGATAGGCTAGTTATATAAGGCCTTGTGTTGGTTTAAACATTGTTTAGAAAAATTAAACAGGTTCACTTCTAAGAGAGATACGTGTATAATGAAGTTACTTTCAATGATTATTTACATTTTTCAGCTATCTAGCAGTACTTTTGTGAAACTTTTTACTTTAAAGCATTAAGGATGGTTCTAAAATCTCCAGACAAGTTCCAGATACAGCTATCCTCCTGATAAATGAAGAGAAGGTATTCTACCAACTTCCGATAGCCCGTATCGGCAGAATAATCTTGGCTATCCTACCGATAATCGGCTACTCGAAGCATCCGCTAAATTATACACAACATTAAAGTATAGAACTGTATACGCTGATTGTAAACTATCCTGGTTATTTATTAAGATTTTATAGGCATTTTTTATGAAGAAATAGTTCAACTGAATGCACAGTCCAGAAATAATATAGCTTTAAAAACAGGGTTTGACATTTTGATATTCCGAACGATAAAGTATTTTCCGATCGTTTTATGTTAAAGAAGATTACTTGTAGAAATTATTGAAGAAAAATACAGACACCTACAAAATATATAGCAAACATTTATAACAAAGTGCAATGTAAATTAGTAATCCCACAATGATAAATGTTAATTTCCAGCACTAGGGAGTGGACTTTTAGCAATTATTCCTCTTCACTCCTGAGCTATAATACATA
Source organism: Philaenus spumarius (assembly GCA_018207615.1). Taxonomy (NCBI): domain Eukaryota; kingdom Metazoa; phylum Arthropoda; class Insecta; order Hemiptera; family Aphrophoridae; genus Philaenus; species Philaenus spumarius. The sequence continues at coordinate 125,084 of JAGFPH010003318.1, read as the reverse complement.
GGCTACAATACAGACAGTAGGCCTATGCATTTGCAAAAGATCTGTAAAACCCTAGTCAACATAATTTCCGTATACAATTTTAACTTGGAAAAGTAATACAATAAATTGATAGGGCGGGGAAATTTAAATCAGTCAACGAGCGCACTTTAAAGGTCTTACGTAGCTTTCATCAATATTAGGGTTCCACAAATTTTACTGAAGGAATTTTGTAGCCTACCTGAAAGAGATGATAGTGAATTTTTCTGCACAATGAAATTAGATTACTAAAAAAAATGTGTGAGACGCTAGGCCGCTAGGGCGACGGAAGGAAAATCCCTAACGGCATAGACTCAGTTGCCATACAGAGCTGTTATAAGTTCAAATCGTTTAGACCTATTGTTTTCAATTCTTTTTGTTTACTTCGTTCTTTAAAAGAAAGCACAATACTTAGGCCTATAAATAACAAACTAGGCTATATGTAACCGAGTCCATGCCGTTAGGGATTTTCAACATGGTAAATGTACAGAGCCTATAGTTAATATTTTAATCAAATGCCTGAAATTCGGAAAACAAAAGATCATCCATTTTAATTATAGGTAGGCTAGGCCTACTTTAATCGATGATTCTTAGGCCTATATTCCAAATATTTTAAATTCAGCCATTTAGGAAAAAATATAGCCTACCGTATTATTTTCACTGGAAAATTCATTTAATTTTTCATCACCAGTAGGCCTATAATTTTTAAATTAATAGAATTTCAAACTATTATGATAAAATAGCAATAATTGAGACCAAGAGTCTAAAATAAGTAGTGATAGGTCAAAATATAGGTTTATGTTTGTAGGCCTACAAAATGCAAAGAGAGCAATGCTCTCAACTGCTGCTAGAACCTAGGAAGTTCCACTTCTGTCGCCCTTTGTCTAGCTTTGTACTTCAACAAAAATTTTATAAATATATTAAAAAGTGTTCAGCTAATGAACAGTATAATTTACTTGAAAGCGTCTATTGGTGCCCTATTCTACTTAAACACAATAAATGTGGCACATGTATGCAGACTGTCTTCGACATATATGCGACGGAGAGAGTAGAAATGATTATTTCTCTCTGTCTTCTCAACTGCCAGTTGGAGTCAAAGAAGGGGGAACCGTTAAAATTCTCGTCTCGATCAGGCCAACTCCTACATTCTCATTACTGTTTTAGAAATAGCCTACTGTAGCAAGATTTTTTATTTTTGAGTGGATGGGAGGGACAACCTAAGCACATTGTAAATGATGATTAAATATTGAATTTTGATAGGTTTTGTTTTTGTACATGGTGTTTTAGTAGTGTTATTAATTAATTGTAATAATAATAATTTTTTGTTAAAGTTGATATTTATGTGTAATTTGTACAGTATATATAGGCCTACATTCATTAAATATATATGGTATGTGTGTAGTTTCACAAAAATAAAAAACAAGCTGATAAGTCACACTTAGTAGGCCTAATACAATTGCATAATTTTTTGCGTGTAGGCCTACTTCCAATCTAATTAGGAGATAAATGTACAATTTTGACTGTGTCTTGAAAGCTTCAAATATTTTTACTAGAAAAATATTTGAGCTAGAGAGCTCAACTTGGTGATCATCTCTTCAGATTTTAATGCACTTTCATTTGGTATAAGCCAAGTAGCCTACTTTCAAAAATGTCTTTTTTTTAATTCCCAAAAAACATTTTTCAAAAATTGAAATACGTCCACTTCAATTTTTCTGGGGGAAAATATATTTTTGTAGATAGGCTACCTATTAAATTTGCCTACCGCACCTATTGCAAAATTTTAGAATGTTGCGACAATGTGTTCTACTTAAATACAATTATTTTTTATAATCTATGCAAGTTGTTTTGAGAAATTAGGTTGACTCTGTACAAAAAGAATTGTTTTAGAGTAGGCCTAGGGCATATTTAATATTGCACATGTAATTTTAAAATTTGTTTATTTAATTTGGACTAGGCCCTACACCTAAGAGTAAAACCATTTAAATTGAATGTAGCCTAATAAATAAAACTTTTTTTTCCAAGGGTTTAATAGCAACATTGTAATTAGAAGAATTTGGCCTATATGTAGGATCTACGTTAAGGAGTAGGCCTATTTTGAAAAAGTGCAGATCAGTATAAGAATATTTAATTTCAGAACTTGCAAAGATTTAGTGGGAGGCATGCAATGATGAGTTGGCCATTTCCAATAGTAAGAACAATAGGGCCTATTGGTTGATTTGACATTGAATAATTTAGTTCCTCTGCCGCAATTTATGGCAAGGAGGCGTAGGCCTATTGTAAATTTTGCAACAGGGGAAATAAATTTAATAGAAATGGAAAAAACAATAAAATGAATGAAATTGTTACTTCACCGATTTTGTAAGAAAGTAGGGCTAGGCTATATGAAACAAAATATGGCCCAGGGCCTATGTTGGTTTAAAAAATTAATTATGGCCTAACTAATCTAGTTTGTTAAATCACTTCACAAAGAGAATTTCAGGCACGTGGACAACATTATATTTAGATATTAAACTTTTGCTAATCCTAATAGGGAGAAGGGGGCTTACAGCGCTGTTAAATTATAAAAATTGAGGGGATCGAAGAACTAGATTTACTTTAGGCCTAGCCTAGCATAGGCTAGGCTATAGCCTAACAAGGATCTTTCTTTGTTTTTTTAAGTTGGACCTGGTGGTCTAAAATATGGACAAGTCAAACAATTAAGATAATTTTTACGTTTTGGAGAAAAAAAATAGGGATTTTTAGCCTAAATAAGAATTAGTATTAATTTAGGCTGCAGGTTAGTGCCCTCAAGTTATTACACCATCATTTAATTTATTTTTAATTTTACCAAGTTTGTATAGATTGTTGTTTCAAACAAACTAATACTTTTAAGTTACAATAATACTCTAGTAACACAAAAATAATAAAAGGCTATATCAAAATAAAAGTTACAATACTATTTAATTTTAACTAGGCAGCCTACCTACTTGACAAACAAATTATTGCAAAGTTTTTACCATGATAAATTGAAAATATATTTAGTTCCTAAACAATAGTTTATGATTTATTAAAATATAAGAGACACAGAAAATTCTGAGATAAACTTATCGTATGAATTGCTAAGTACGTCCATCTTTGAAATGGTTAATCATTACCCTGTGAATAGAAGTTTCCACTTTCAGCACAACTGTGTTTTAAATGCATCCATAATATAATATATCTAGCTGTAATAAATGAACTGAGCACTCATTAAGGTAGCTAAAATATCTCCCAATCTTCTCTATAAATATAAAATTAAAATAAATTAGATCAAATAAAATTTACTAATACTTAAACGTTCAGTTTCTTTTCCTGAAAGCGAACGTTGTGTCTCGTAATGTTGGCTTTAGAGAGTACCGTACAGTCCAATCCAATCAAACATGAAGGGAGGGGAAACAGAACAAAGCAAAGACTGAACTTAGAGACTGTACAGTGGGGGGTACTTCTACTGTTCCTCCTCTGTTTTTACAAAATTACTCATTACTGAATAATAATAATATTAATTTATATAAAATACACAACACAATGTATATAAAATATAATATTACTTAATACTGCTCATATTATATCTGTTCGAACAGGTTATGACAATATTTATTTTTTTTAACTCAGGATAATTTATCAACCCAATTTCTGCGGGTGCTTAAGTTAACTATTTTGGAAACGTTTTTAGTTTAGTTAATTTGTATTAATATTAAACAAACAAAAATGTATTATTAAAATACAAAAATATACTCTTGACAAATAAGAAACATCCTTTCTTGTTCATAACTTGAAATTTTAAATCAACTAATGTAATTTTCATTTTTACAAACAGTTTAAAATTTGTTTATTAATTTAAATTTCTATCAATACAAAATTCAAAAATAACTTGTGTTGCTACAATATTATAAAACAATATAATATGACAATGTAATCCATTTCATAGTTATATGTTAGGTTATAAAATATTACTTTTACAACTTGCATTAGGAATCTGTGTCCGATAATGTTATAGAAGCATTTTTTTAGGCTACTGTATATCCATTACGTTTATAAAGCAATTAATTAGAATAATAGGCAAAAGCGAATTTTACTCTTTAACACCTAAATTGACACTCATAATAGGAAAAACAAATCAAAGATTTTTCTAAAATTTGATTGAATCTTCATGTTTTAAATTTCCCAGACAAAACAAATATTTACTAATAGTATTATTGTAATATAAATTATATATATTGCTTCCTTCCTTTAATTTAATTGACGGAAAGTAAACCTTTATTCATCTGTGATAATGTCATAATATACCTCTTTGTTTGAATCAGAATCATTTACTTCTTTGTATAATTAATTGTTTACTTCTGTTTGTAAACAAACTGTTTTTAGGTTATACTTGATATATTATAATTTTGTAATATATAGTTAGTTTAATAATCATTCATTTAGTCTTCTTTTAAACTTTTGTAATGGAGTAATAATAATTCCATTTATTTCACACAATCTTAAATTTTTTAAGAATTATTAACCTAAAATAAATAATGCAATATTTAAAACTGCAAAAAACCTTTTCTTGTTTCATAAAATTAGTTAAAACATAGGCAGGAACCTCACGTAAGTTAAAACTCTTTGCTAATTTTAGTTCTCTCTATGTTTAAGTATATACTATATAGGTACCGGTATTGTTGTTCTCTTATGATATAACTTGGGTCCATTTAGCCCTGTGACAATAGATATTTCACATAAGTTTTATAATGAGTTTCTTTAAGCAATACGTTAAGGATTACCAGAGTGTTTTAGAGTAACTTTTACACACGTATTACATACTATTTTACCTAATCATATATAAAACCAATTTTAATGTAAATTAAAATTAGGACTCGGTGTAAATTTACTATTATACCCTCCTCGGTTGAAATTTTTACAGATGACGACGTTTTACATTCTACTGTTAAATATACTGTGACTAAAGACTATAAGTTAGAACTTTGGGCTATTTTTTTATAATTATTCGTGCATTTCTGTTGCTGTAGGTCAGCCGAGGGTCTAATTGTAAATTTGTGCCAATCTATCATTATAAAAAAAATAGGCCTACATGTCAAAAAAGAAAGTGCCTTGTGAAAAAATACAAAAAATAGAAAATTGCAAATAACTTCATGTTGATTAGCTGTAATGTTAATAATTTTTTTCAGTTTTTAACATCCAAACAATAAGCTGTTTGAAGCGTTATGTAATCGTAACTTATGGATTCATTACAGCATTACTTTATGTCAACGAGAGCCAATACACCAAATAGTTCCTTAAATAATAAAGTTTAACAAGGGAGTTTAGATACCTAAAATACTTTTCAACTCCACTATCCTGATAGGCCTATATATTAGGCTACAATTGTAAAGTTGGCCTAAATTATATTTTAATAAATAAGAGTAATTATGATATATAGTTTTCGCTTACCCTTTCACTCCAGTTGTAATTGATTGATATTTGTGAATTAGTCCACACTTTAGACTTAGGTACATCGGTAACAACATTCATACTTTTTTTTAAATCAGTTTCTTAAGATAAAAATGTTTTGTCAATCATTAAAATAAATAATATTTGTGAATTACTTTGTGGGACCTGCAATCCCATTCTGAACAAAAAGTTATCTAGCAATCCTTACCAATAAAATTCCAGCTGTCACCCTATGAAAATATTTTACTGTAGTGTATTTTGAAAACTGGTAGCTTAGGTTGAGTTGTTTTTTATCTTAAACTACGGAATATATATAGGCTTTACATAAATTTCTTTTCTTTTTTTTAACAGTTATTTTTTACGGTTTAATACTAGTAACAAAACCCTTTTAGTTTCATCATGCTTACCTTTCTGTGTCAGCCTCATAAATATAGAACATTTGGTAATTGTTTACTATTAATTTGTCAAAAACAAATCTTCCCATATTGACATATGTTTCGTATTTATGTATTCTAACAACGGATTAACATGATTAAACGCCCGGAAAAATAAATTCACCCTCAAAAAAAAAAAGAAAAAAGTTATATCTTATAGTCCTCTAGTTCCAATATTTTTCAAGTAAATGTTCCCGTATTGAGATATTTTATATATTTATATACCGTATTCTAACAATTAATTAACATAATTTAAGGCACGGAAAAATAAATACGAATGAGTGACTTACTTTAAAAGTTTTTCGTCATCTGACGAAGATCTAATGACGCTTGTTGGCGGTTCATCGCAGGCTACTGGAACATTCCTGCACTTCGGACACTTTTTCGACTGTCGCAAAACGCCGTGTTTGTACAAGAACTTTTGCAGTGTAAGTTCATTTTTGGTGAGGATTATAAACTGCTTCAACGAGTTCAACGTTAGACTACAGTTATAGCACAAAAAAAGACTGTTACTACTGCAAAACGCCATGACAACTGATTACAACTGTCCGAATCTGACTCCACTTTTAACAAACCTACCTTATCTTGTTTACTGTTCCGGCTCTTCAAACATGTTTATTTGTCAATTTAAGTCCATTAGAAATAAGGGTTATTGTTTACTATTAGGCCTACATCCTTTGCTTGACACATACAGTACAGGGACTACTCACTGTAAGTTAGATCTTCAGGCTATTTTTTTTTCCCTTCATTTTTTTACGGTGAATTTATTTTTACGGGCCTTTATTCATGTTAATTCATTGTTAGAACACATAAATTATACGAAACATATCTCAATACTGAAAGATTTGCTTCTAACAAAGTAATAGTAAACAATTACCGAACATTTTATACATTTTTGTGGTGGAATTTTGTAAAAATATGTAAAAAAAAAGAAGAAATGGAAAAACAATATTAGAATTTTCAGATATTTGCTTGGTTGAGAAAAAGATTCTATAAAAAGGTTATTTTATAATTGTGAAGACACTATTATATTAATTCTATATACTTCTACAGGAAATGAAAGCCAAATTTCATGAAGCTGCTATACAATCTGATTCGGCCTTGAGGGCAGATGAAATGCTACATCTTCCAAACAGAACTAATGGAATGATGGCAAGCCTTGGAGACCGGTTTGGAAGCGATGCAATCAGGTACAACAAGAGATTTGTCCTTATCCGTAGGCTCGTTGGACGAGAAACTCTTAGTACTTAAAATTAAAAAAAATTAAAACTTATATCACATGTCAAAAATATCAATATCTTAACTAAAATCAAAAATGTAACCAAAACCTAAAAACAAAAATACAGGCCGTTTGTGTTTGAAATAAAATTAAAAAACAAAAATTCCCCAAAACCACACAATAAAACGGTAAACAAACTCTTTCTTATTATGTTCTTAATAATATTTGTTAGCTAGGCATCCCACAAAAAGCCAATCCCTTCAAAAATGTAAAAAACTCCACAAGTCCAAATAAACAATAAAATACAAAATAAATTCACTACAAATATCATATGCTGAAACACAAAAAAAATCTGTTACTCTATCAACATAATCTGTTGACGTATAAGAAAAAAAAAAACCACTGTATCAGTAATTCATACATAAACTGAAACCCCCTCTAACACAAATTATAAATAAAACACAACCTTCGTATTAACTTTTAAACAATTTATTTTTTTAATAAAATAATTTTAAAAAACCCAATCAACCTCCAAAAATAACTCAAAAATACATTTTTTAGTAAAACCTAAAACTCGGCCGATGTGCACTACTTGTTAGGGGTGGAAAAACAGGCCTTTCTGTCCAGGTTCAAAACATGAAAAAGACTATTTGTTAAGGTTGATTGGTTTGAATACAATGGATAATTAATTCACTCGGTGGTTCAGTGGTAACAAAAACTTTACTTTCCCAAAATCATTTACAACCATATATCTTATCGCTATACAAATTCTTACTGATTGCTGGCTTAAAAGACAGACCACTCTGGATATCAGTTCTTTGTTAAAACCCTGGCCTATACACTTGTTAATAGGCCCAAATGTGGTTGTATAGAATATGATATGATCTACTTGCTCACCTTGTCTATATATGCTGGTAGAGAACACCGTTGAACTTGATCAGCGTCTCCCTTTATCTCCGTGTCCCGATTCTCAAAAGATATCTCGTTGTCCAATGTTCGACCCTCGTCGATAAGCAGCGATCTGTTTGAGACCCCGGTCCCTATCTCGGCACTAGCCTCTCGACCACTTCGAACTGGTCCCGTTTTTAGGTCAGGATCAACCTTACATAGTAGAACTTGCGCTTGTTTAAACTGCCTACATATTGCGTGTTTTGGTACAATTTTGTGTAGAATGTCGTAACCACATTTCCCATTTCCGCGTTCGGTCCTTTTGTACCAACAATCTTACATTAAACATTACTTAATCACTATTACATTATATTTGACCTGCAATTAACCTAACCATTCCTTAACAGACATGCACGGAGTGATCAAGACCGAGAAAAAACTGCTGCTTTACATTCAGCAGTTACAGGTTAGTTGTTGATCAGCTGCGTTCTTGTAATTCAAATAAATGAGGATGTCTTAAACTTAATGTAGTAGTAATTGAGTAACATTGATTCATTTATTTAATTCCCCACGTTCGCCGCATTATTCTAAAGTCTCACGTTGACTGTGGTGTTGCGTAAGCTTCCTACCGATGGCCTACCTTTGTTTGGCTAAAGAATTACCAAACATCAAACTACACTTACCTTTTTACAACAAGGCGTGGTTAGTCTTACACGTTTTAAAATTCTGTAAAATTTATTATAGCCCAGTACATAGACGATCCAAAAAGTGGTTCAGCTTTCATTAATTGCGGCCAAAGACTTTTTTTCTAGGATCGTTTGGTATGGTTTGGGTACGCCAAATCTAATTTTGCGACCTCGAAAATGGGGGGGACAACTTTTGCGGGGCAAAAAACCTAGAAATTTTCGGACTTCTCCCAAATTTTCCGCTTATAACTGGAAAACGGTGCATATTTGGTAAACAATAGTACTTTAATAAATTAAAGAAGACAAAATTTCGCATCGATTAAAAAAACAAAGTGCAAAATTGGTCCAGTAGTTCGATTTTTATGAGGATCCAAAAAACAGCAAATTTTTCCAACTTTGCCAAAAACTGTGTTTTACCCATTTTCAATGTGCTGTAACTTTCCAACATCAAATTTGATCAATACCCCTCCCTAAAAGTTGTAGAGCATCAATCCATGAGTTCAAAAAGCACTGATTTTCCTAAATTGGGCTAATTTTGAAATATTTTCAACTCGTAAAGTAGAATTGGGGAAAACCTAAAATTCACACAATTTTTTTCAGAGTGCCGGGACATCTGCTAGTATCAGTTCTGTACAGCGTTGATCGGCTCGGAGGTAAGCGAGGAGGAGGTGAACGCTCAAACTGAACTCATATCACACGTAGACGCGGCAAACGCTCTTGACCTCGCCTTAGTGTAGGTTTACACCATACGTTTTTTTTCCTTCCTTTACGTTCTTCTAAAAACGGAAGGGATAGGTTGTTCGAACTGTCCGTTTGTATCATCCCGCAGTTTCTCCGTTAGTACAGCATCATCTTGATAAAAGATTGAGAAAAAAATAAAATTCCTTCGAGACAACGAAAACGGAGGAGAAAAACGGATGAACGCAACTGGCAGGTGGCAACAACACTACTAGTGCCTAGCAGTTGTATCTAATCCTTCCTTCTTTCTGAAGGACCCGGTATCCGTTGCACCGGACGCCTGTTGCGGTAGCTTTCTTCCTACAAAACGTGAAGGAAACAAAACCAGTTTTCATTCCAATTTGGTTTCAGGCATTTTCATCAAACTTAGGCCCTATGTATGTCTCTATTTAACTTATTTGTATAACAATAAATGTAAGTTTCTTCATGAACGTCTTTTTAATTTCTTCTGTTTTTATGTTTAAAAAATGGGTTTTTTCTGAACTCTGGTATCGAAGCACTCAATGGACATCTTGTGTAACGACAATATATATATATGTAGGTATTTAAAAACAAAAACAAGTAAACAGTGTTGAAATAAAATTTAAGAATATCCATCATTTCGACCAACATGGTTAGAAAAAAGTGATTTACAAAAAAACTCGAGAGAGGCAGCACCCGTGCGATGTTACCTGGCCGCTTGCAACGACCCAATTGACGATGTCACAGGTGGTTAACAAGATAAAGCGATGCGCGCATCCCCTACTGGTGTAAATGTCAACTTGAACTAATGGATAGATGTATAAAAAAGATTCCAACAGACTAACATATAGGCCTGTGAGATAAAATTTACTTACAGCCAACTTCTCTCGTCGACAGCTAGCAAGGTATTACGTAAGGGCTCTTTGCTATTTATTACGAAGGGGCTACTCGCTTGGCTCTAACTTTAAGTGAGAGGGTACAAAGATATATCTATATAATATTACTAGCTGTTGTACCCGTGGCTTCGCACACGGTCCAAAGTTTCGCCGCATAGTAATTAATGTTTATTGTTTTAAGGGTTGTTATTACATTTTCACCCCGATCCGGCTTTGCACGGATAGACAAATGAAAGTTAAATGTATATTAGCAACAAAAACATATCAATAAATATAGTAGGCCTACACTATGTGTTTCTTATGGGGATTTTTAGTAACTTTGACCCTCCATTCCACCCTAAAATTTAGAATTTTTTGGAAACCTTTCTTAGGGAGCACCTAGGGCTCTAGAGGAAGCTACATACCAAATTTAATTCCAATCTGTTTGGTGTTTTTTTTTCTAGTAACTTTGACCCCTCCAAAAACCCCCTAAAATTTCCAATTTTTGGAAAACCTTTCTTAGCAAACACCTAGGGCCCTAGAAGAAGCTACATACCAAATTTTATTGCAACCCGTTCGGTAGTTTTTGAGAAATCGTGATGAGTGAGTCAGTCAGTGAGTGGTATTTGGTTTTATATATATATATTATATATATAGATTTGAAGTGGTTAAGAATGCCTGTAAATACTTGTGCATTTAAAATACATACCGGTAGCTCAGGTGATGGAGGATGTTCAATATGTTAGTAGATGTTTACCTCATCCTTAACACATTCACTGCTAAGCAAATTTCGTATTTCTTATGCTATGAGCTGACCTTTTATTTTTTATACTTATAGTCTAAATTAGTAGAAATCATTTATTTTTTATTTTTGAACCTTTCTACATAATAGACACTAATATTTTAAAGCGGACGCACATGTTTGTCCATAGCACATAGGCTTAAATTTGCTAGAAAACTATATAAGACTGAAACAGTTTCATGCGACAGTTATGAGTGATGGATTTTAAGGTTATCCATGATTAAACCATATTCTATGTTAAAAAACCCTTAATATGTGTGCAAAGTTTCAAATCAATCAGACATTTTGAAAATGGTGAAAATCACCTCGTGTTCTGAGGACCATAATCAGTGCTCACTTAGTACACCCAACTAAATTAATATTGTATTGCCGTAGGTCCTTTATAAGTGTTCAAAGTTTCAAATCAATCAGACGTTTTGAAGATGGTGAAAATCAAGTCGTGTTCTGGGGACCATAATCAGTGCTCACTTACTACACCCAACAAAATTAATATTGCATTGCCTTAGGTTAGAGGTTGTATCTCATTTTCACCCCTATGAAAGCACGTGAATAAATGAATAAAAGAAAATATGGTTTACACTGTATAAATTGTCTTGTAAGAAATACATGTACCAATTTCAAGCTCTCTAGCTTTATGGAAAGTATAATAATTCATTTGTATTGTTTTAGGGGTTGTTATCTTATTTTCACCCCTAAGAAGCACGTGAATAAAAAGAAATATGGTTTACATTGTATAAATATCTTGTAAGAAATGAATGTACCAATTTCCAGCTCTCTAGCTTTATGGGAAGTATAATAATTATTTTGTATTGTTTTAGGGGTTGTTGTTACATTTTCACCCCTTAGCAGCACACTGAAAAATACAAATATGGTTTACTTTTTATATATATCTTGTAAGAAATGAATGCACCAATTTCCAGCTCTCTAGCTTTATGGGAAGTATAATAATTAATTTGTAATGTTTTAGGGGTTGTTATTATAATTTCACCCCTTAGCAGAACAGTGTAAAATGTAAATATAGTTTATATTTTATATATACCTTGTAAGAAATAAATGTACAAATTACCAGCTCTCTAGCTTTATGGGAAGTATAATAATTAATTTGTATTGTTTTAGGGGTTGTTATCTCATTTTCACCCCTAAGAAGCACGTGAATAAAAGGAAATATGGTTTACATTGTATAAATGTCTTGTAAGAAATAAATGTACCAATTTCCAGTTCTCTAGCTTTATGGGAAGTATAATAATTATTTCGTATTATTTTAGGGGTTGTTGTTGCATTTTCACCCCTAAGCAGCACACCGAAAAATACAAATATGGTTTATTTTTTATATATATCTTGTAAGAAATGAATGTACTATTTTCCAGCTCTCTAGCTTTATGGGAAGTATAATAATTCATTTGTATTGTTTTAGGGGTTGTTATCTTATTTTCACCCCTAAGAAGCACGTGAATAAAAAGAAATATGGTTTACATTGTATAAATATCTTGTAAGAAATGAATGTACCAATTTCCAGCTCTCTAGCTTTATGTGAAGTATAATAATTAATTTGTATTGTTTTAGGGGTTGTTATTACAATTTCACCCCTTAGCAGCACAGTGTAAAATGCAAATGTAGTTTACATTTTATATGTATCTTGTAAGAAAAAATGTACCAAATTCCAGCTTTCTAGTCTTAATGGATGTAAATACATATTTATTGTTTTAGGGGTTGTTTCAACCCTTAAATCAAAATGATTTATAGCCTATGTCTCATTCCAGGTCATGATCTATATGTGTGCCAAATTTCATTAAAATCCATCTAGTACTTTTTGCGTGATTGTCAGTCAAACAAACAAACAAACAAACAAACATACAAACTTTCACATTTATAATATTAGTAGGATAAAGAGGTAAAGTTTGTTTTTTTGTTTGTTTGTATGTAGGAGGTAATCTCTGGCACTACTGATCCGATTGAAAAAATAGTTTTACCAATAAAAAAACTACACTATCACTGAGTAACATAGGCTATAATTCATTTCGATAAAAACCTTTTTTTATTTCAATATTAATTTGTTAATTTAGTCCGAAAAAATTCTAAGGTTAAGCCTAGAATGATAAACCAACACATGTATTTACATTTATTACCGTAGCAACCAATTGAATAAAATAACAGATATATAGCTTTGCTGTTTGCTCCAATATTTCCATTAACAGCTGATTTCAAAATTTGAAGCAATTATTTTTGTATTTCTAGCTTTTAGGTTAGGGTTTTAAAGTGTAGACCTGAGCCTTGCTGGTTCTTTTAACCATTATTATAACTGCTGTTATAAAATAGTACCAGGAGACCGAGCTAAAGCTCGATTATAAGCAGGGCCTAGTTCGCTCACGTCAATAACCATTATTGCAAATTTCCGTGAACATCGTTTAGGTTAGGCCTATAACATTAAACAACTAAATAAAGGGTATGTTTATTTAGCAGAAGTATTCGTTGCCATGGTAAGTATAAATAGATACAACATTAGGCTTACCTCTAATAAAATACAGTTTAAAAGAAAACAGATGATTATTGTAATGGCATTGAAAACATTTGCATCAGCTGTGCTTCGTTTAAAAGAAAACAGATGATTATTGTAATGACATTGAAAACATTTGCATCAACTGTGCTTTGTATTGTTTAAAATGGACAAATTTCACTTTTTAATTTAATAAAAAGACGTAGAAAACGAATTTTCCCAGACTGGTGACCATTTCCAATCGATTTCTTGTGGCCAAAAGCCCCATATAAAATAAAAAATCCTTAGACGGAGATTCCAGATCCATTTAGCAGACAGACAATTATCTCTCGCTTTAGAAGATAAGATAAGAAATAATTTAATTTGAACATTTAACATTATTTACCATCTTAGTTTTGAGGTTATTATCAATCCTTTATTGTAAATAAAACATACTATATATTATGTTTTTATAAGGTTCCATTGGGGGTTGGCGTGCGGAGCACGCAGGGGTTTCCCCTAGTCGTACATATAATACATACATAAACATATATATTTTATTCTCAAGATCTACTATATTACATTTGATTCTACCCTGTGTGAAAACTATAATCAACCTTAGTCTAAATCATTTACTTTGCACTACGGGCAAAACTGAGTACAAATTTCTACTTCCCAAATATGAATTCTTTTAAATATATATATATATATAACTGTACCAATAGATTAACCCACAAAAACTGATTCTAATCCAGAATTTATATAGAACAATTATCCATTTAATTTTATTCACAAACTGTGTCCTCACCTTTACTCCGTCCTGGTGGCTCCGATAATGGGTTTCTCCTTGAAGCCCACACGCCGGCGTCTATCCCCCGAAGCCCCGGTCCCCCAAGACCTCTCTCCTCGCCCAAGAACCTTTCCAAAAAGACCTCCTTTCTAGTGTGTTTTCCATATTTGAAAACTCTGTTCTCCCACTCAGTTTTACCAGTCTCTTTCTTACAATGATGTTAGCCTACTCAATGCGATTTACATCATTCTTTGTTAAGTACAGAAAGCGCCTATTCAAATTACCGCGCTCCTCACCACACAAATGCTCTTCCCATGATTTTCAAGTCAATACATAGATTCTTAGAGATTCAGTCAACCGTAAAAATGGAATTTCGCTTATCTTGATCTGCCAGCCACGTGACCTATGATTTTACTATTTGATTGGTCACAATTATAATTAGCTACTCTTGTGCGGAAATGCTAAGAAGCCACGCGGTGCTGTTTGCCGATCCAAGTCGAATGGAAATTATATGTTAAAACTCGGATACCAGTGCGCGAAACTAAGATCTCTCTCTCTCTCTCTCTCTCTCTCTCT
>JAGFPH010003318.1:64716-90179 GCA_018207615.1 Philaenus spumarius | reverse complement strand
TCCTAAAATCACTACCGAAAATACATAAACTGGACTTCCCGATTAGACCACTTGTTAATTTTACAAGTGCACCTGCTTATAACATATCTAAAACCTTGGATAGGATAATTAGGAGACACATTGAATTTAGCAACACTTATAGCCTAAAAAACACACAAGATTTGATATCCAAAATAAAGGATACGCACATTAAACCAGGCTCTGTATTGGTATCATTCGATATTACTAATTTATATACTAATGTACCTATTAAGGAAACAATCACTATATTAATAAATAACTTACAGGAAAATAAGAACATGTCCTGTGAAAAAATAGCTGAATTATCGAACTTATTGAACGTTTGCTTGTCCCAAAATTATTTTAATTTCAACGGCCAATATTATAGCCAGAACGACGGATTAGTCACATGGGTTGTCCATTATCGAGCATAATGGCAGAAATATTTTTGAACCATATTGAGAACCATCACATAATGTCATCAAAAAATAAACACCTTAAAAACATCACATACTATCACAGGTATGTTGATGATATTATCGTCTTATTCCAAGGCACAAAAAGACAAATTACGGTATGAATTTTTCTAATTATCTTAACAACATACATCCGTCATTGAAATTTACATCTGAAATTGAAAATAATAACAGTATCAACTATTTAGATCTCACAATAACCAGAAGCGATAAGAAACACAGTTTTAAAATATATAGGAAACCAACCCAAACCGATCATACAATACATGCCTCATCCAACCATCCAGTTCAACACAAAATGGCAGCCTACAATAGTTTGTTATATAGATTAAGAAATGTACCCATGACAGACACAGATTTCCATGAGGAACTAAGAACAATAGAATATATTGCCGTCCAAAATGGTTTTAATGCTTCAACTATAAAGAAATTGTTAAATAAGCAGATCAGGAAATGTAGAACCAAGCAGGTTACACAACAACCAAAAAAAGATGAAAAATATTTAGTTTTTAACCATCACAAAAGTATTGAACATATACTCGGGAATGTGCTCCACAAACAAAGCTACAAGGTAGCTTATAGGACAACAAATAATATACAAAATCATATAAGAAAAAGAAACAATCCGAAGAATAAATATGATAGCACAGGAGTATATCAGTTATTCTGTAAGGACTGCCCAAAGACATATATAGGACAAACAGGAAGAGCATTCTACACAAGATTTAAAGAACATATTCCTTCCGCCAAACAATATATGGACCAAACAACGACTGTGTCTAAATTTACTGAACACATCATCGAGCAGGATCATAATTACTCATGTATAGAGGACACCATGAAAATATTACATCGGTGTAAGAAAGGAAACTTCATGAATGCATTGGAACAGTATGAAATATACAAGAATTTCAAAACTGACAGTAGTTCGTTATTAAACGAAAAACTAAACTTCAGTTCCAATGCACTATATGACACCGTGTTATCACTAAGAGATAACACACAACCCCTCTAACCAAATAATTACTGCAGTAATGTTTAAGACACCGCGCGGTACGGTTCAGTGATGATGTAGTTCAGGAACAATTTTAACTCGTGTGTGCGTGTAAATGTTTTGTGTTAAGTGTTTTTACGTTTATTTATTTAAGTGTTCAAAATTGACGAAGGGAAACCGAATGGACTTGAAAATGGTTGAATAACCGAAACGGCCGTCGTTCTAAACGACGAACAAATGGAATATTGAAGACGGCAAGTCTAACATTTGATTTTATCAATTCACAATATTCGGAATGGCGAAAACCAATAATAATTAACTGTAGGGCGATTTTATCCATTTTGTAACAAATTTTTATAAGAATTGTATAAGGCTGAAAATAAATGGAAAATGTATCTCAGGTTGTAATACCAAGTAGAATCTCAATAAAGTAAAAATAAAAAAATAAAAATGGAGAAAAGAAATTGTAAGTTTTTTACAAAATATTTCACTGACCAAGGGGAGTGTTAATTTTTTCTAAAAAAAACTCCAAATGTATAAACAAATTATATTTGTACAGCATTGAATGCTAGGACAATTTGCAACAAAACGTCAAAAATTTTACTAGATTACGTTAAAGCATTCAAAAGTTATGTCAATTTTAGTAAATGCTTACGTAAACCTCAACATATGCTCTTCTATTCTAAAGCTATACTAATATTGAAGTGCCGGTCTCTAAAGGGTTAAGGCAAAACTTGTGGCACCAACTTAACTTAATTAATTATTAAAACTGTGGTACTAAAAATCTTAAATACATTCACTCTTGACATTCTAAGTCATCTACAAAATATTTTTCGAATACAGTAGAACCACCGATATCCGAGTTTTCGTATTAATAGAGGCAAAAAAAAAAAAACACTTTTTTTTTCAAAACCATTTCTGTTAACTTACAAATAAATGTAAGTTGACTGAATTGATTTCAATAATGCAATCATAACTTGGGAGGATTTTTCGACAAGTGTATTTATAATAAAAACTTTTGTGTCAGCTTGAACAGAAAGAAAACAAAACTGTCGTTTTCCTTGTACATCCTGAAAACATTTCCACTCCTTACTCAACACAATAAGGCGACCTTCATCAGTCAGGTAGTACAGTGAATGATGAAGCAGTCTTGGGCTTGTTTACACTACCCTCCTCGTGGCATCGTATTTAGGACTCACCATCCTTTCCCACGAGTTGTTTCTTCACCCTGCTACTGTATTTTGTTATTTTGTTTTTAGTCAGTGCCGGTGTTAAACTTTGTGAATGAAGAGTGATCCTTATGAGTGAAAAGTGAAAGCTTGTTTTTTATCTTTAAATAAAACATGGGAATCAATTAAACAAAATAAGATGGAGGTGATTCAATAAGAAAAGTGGCAAGTGGTTTAGGTGTTGGGGAAGTGACTGTCGGGGATTGGAGGCAAAATAGATCAGAAATTAAAAATTGGGTATCTCAACGATATTCAAATAAAGAAGCGGCTAGACAATCAATGAAAAAAGTTAACATGAAAAAACTTCAGAGGCATTATTTTTGTGTTTTTTATTGCAGTATCCATTTTTTTTCATTTGAGTACATTAACAAACCTTCTTTGCTTATTTAAAACTACGAGGGGCATTCAATAAGTAACAAGACAAATTATTATTGCTCAAAAACTGTTTATTGAATCAGTACACAACTTTCAGGACATAAAGTTGGCAACCTTGCGATGACAATTGATCAGCTGTTCAATCATATTTTGTCAACATAACTTCAAACTTACTCTGTTAACGATGGCAAGTCCGCTCGAGAATTGCACCGTGGAAGAACAACGTGCCGTGATCAGATGTTTAGTCGCGGAAGGTGAGAAAGGTAGTGACATCCACAAAAGAACGTTAAAAGTGTACGGAGACAATTGTTTGAATCGTTCGAACGTTTACAAATGGGTAGAACAGTTTCAAAGTGGCCGTACAAAAGTTTCTGACGAGCAACGCAATGGACGACCGCTCTCAAATCTCGGATTGACGCGTTAATTCGGCACAATAGGCGTATCACCGTTGAACTGATAAGTGAAAAAGTATACGCGAGTGTTGGAACTGTCCAAAACATTATTCATAACAAGCTGCAGTACAAGAAAACTTGTGCGAGATGGGTGCCCAGACAACTCACGGACGCTCACAAAGAAACCCGGATTCAAATCAGTCAACAGTTGAAAAATCGATATTCGACTGAAGGAGAAGGTTTTTTTAAAAGAATTATAACGTGTGATGAAACATAGATCCACTATGAGCCAGAGTCAAAACGACAGAGCCTTGAGTGGAAGCATGCAACTTCTCCCATTCAAAAAAAATTCAAGACCCAGCCATCTGCCGGTAAAGTCATGCTTACAGTATTCTGGGATTTTCAGGGGCCAATATATTATGATTTTCTTGAAGGCCAAAGAACAATCAACAGCCAGTACTACAGTGACATGCTGGAAAACAAGATAAGACCTGCAATTCGAACGAAACGCCGTGGGCTCTTAACTGAAGGCGTGATTTTGCTTCATGACAACGCCCGTCCACATACGGCACAGCTGACGAAAGAAAAACTTCAGAAACTGGGATGGGAGATCCTTCCACATTCCCCCTACAGCACCGACCTCGCTCCATCAGACTTCCATCTTTTTCGACCCCTTAAAGATGGTCTACGAGGGATACGTTTTCAATCCAATGAAGAGGTAAAAAATCAGGTGCAAAACTGGCTTCGAGATCAACCTAAAGAATTTTATGCCAAGGGCATTTACAAATTAGCAGAAAGATGGGACAGGTGTATAAGTGTTGCTGGGGACTATGTTGAAAAGTAACCAAAGTTATGTACTGATTCAATAAACCGTTTTTGTGCAAAATAATTTGTCTTGTTACTTATTGAATGCCCCTCGTATATTATTTAAAGACAAATAAAATAGATTTTGAAGTAAGTATGGCTCTAAATCAGCCTATAACTATGTAAATGATGCGGGAACTCACACCCCAATGGTTTTCTCACGGTACTATACCTCGGACAATCAAGGTTCTACTGTACCATTATTTTTGTCTTTTAATGCCCTTTAATTTTAAATCCGATATGATGCAGGTCCTTTTTTACGGGTTCACGTTTTGAGGCCTATTCAAAATTCCAATTATCATAAAAATATTTCGTCCTATTAAGTTTATACAAAATTGAAGTTGGAGGGGGTACTTTATGGACATATCACTTCTATACTTTACACTACAGGCTAATACGTTGAAAATATTTTTACAGAATCCCCAGTTCTTCGCGGAGAGTTGGGTCTGCAACATGATACCACAAATCCGATCCAAACAGAAACAACCAACGGTCAACATCTTCGATTTGGAAACGATGTGTTACTAACCGTCAGAAAAGTAAAATCAAAATGTCACGAAGTATCTTGGACGAGTCCGCTGAACATTTCGTTAGAAGATTGTTACAGCTTTGGCTCTGCCCATTGGTACGGTGGACCGGAATACTCTAGACAGTATTGGCCCGTCGAGAAATTAAACTTGTCCGAATACTCGTACGTCAATAAACAAGACGAAAACACCGGTATAACTGAACCGTACTGGTTAAACTCTGAAGGAACGTACATCTACGTAGATAATTCCGTTCCGTTGTTTATCGACACGAACAA
Organism: Philaenus spumarius; assembly: GCA_018207615.1. NCBI lineage: Eukaryota > Metazoa > Arthropoda > Insecta > Hemiptera > Aphrophoridae > Philaenus > Philaenus spumarius. The sequence continues at coordinate 85,044 of JAGFPH010003318.1, read as the reverse complement.
TCACAGAAACAATGCGATCTGTTTTATATCGAAACAAACGGCGCCGTATCTACCTCGATCGCAGTCTATACTGAAATACACCGTTTGTAGTTTTAAAAACGCCAAAATAGCCCACAGACATGCGATTAAACACTTCTGGAAGAAACCGAAATCAATCCCAGACACGAGAATGATCGAGCATCCGATTTGGTCGACTTGGGTGCGCTACAAGAAGGACATTAGCGACGAGACTGTAAGACAGTTTGCCGATGAAATCGTCAAAAACGGATTCAATAACAGTCAACTCGAAATAGACGACGCTTGGGAAACTTGTTACGGAACAGCGAACTTCAACAACTCAAGATTCCCGGACATGAAGAATTTAACGACTCATTTGAAAAGTTTAGGTTTCAGAGTGACACTATGGAATCATCCGTTTATTAATACAGACTGTGCGTTGTTTAAAACGGTCAACCAGTCGGGGTATTTCGTGAAAGACCAGACCGGTAATGTGGTTTCAAGTTGGTGGGACGGTAACGGTGGAGTGATTGATTTCACTAATGCCGCAGCAGTTCAGTGGTTCAAGGATCGTAGGAACAAGATGATGGCAGATACCGGCATTGATAGTATGAAGTTCGACGCGGGAGAGACAAGCTGGTTACCGCAGGTGAGGCATTAATTCATTTTGTCATTTATGTTTTAAATTCACTTTATAAATTATTTTTATCTTAACGACACCTATTCAAAGGCCATGTTCACTGACTCGGCAAATGTTCAGGTAATGTACAGTACTGAAGTTCTTCTTCTTCAGTAGGCAGTCCAAACCTTGTGCACATCAGTCTCAAGGGCTTATTGTGCTCACACATAAAGGATGTCAACTCCTAGTTACCCTTGTTAAGATCCATAAACTCAGAGAACTTATGAATCGATTTGATGATGTTGTCTGGGGGATTTTCTGTCCTTTGTTAAGTTTTCCAAAGGTTTTATAACTCATCTGTTCGTGCTTCTCACTCTCATAGATCACGTGTTCTGCGGTTTCTTCGTGGAGACCACACACTTCCTGGGTCTCCGGATAAAATGCCCATTCTCTGATTGTGTTCTCTAAGATGGCCATGGCCTTTGATTAGAGCTACCACCTTCTTTACATCGTAACAATGTCAGATACAATTTTCCTAGATGGACCAAGAAGTGGGAGTTTGCTCATCCTCAAGGTCGGAAAGTACCTCTACGGTGCTCTAGTCTTCAACAGCCTGCATACCTGTTGCTTTTGATGAATTCAGTAGCTGGTTTCTTGTTTTCAACTTATCTGCACACACTCACTTCCATCAATTCCAACGTGCCATGATATCAAACAGACCGTGATCCTTTTGAGCTCTATCAGTTGTATTGTGAACTTGACGCATTCTCGGGCTAGTTTTGACCTGGACTCATGCAGAGCTTTCAAACCTGTCTGTCTGTGTCTGAGTACATAGTGATTTCTTTATTCGTGTGTCTGAGTCTGAGGTTTTCTCTGAGTAATGCTTACACTTCATCAACGTTTAATAAAAGTCATTTACTTACTAAACTATATAATATAAATAACATTAACAACTAACGTAGTCGTCCCGATTTTATCCAATGCATTGGTTTGGGGTCGAAATAAGAACAATGCACTGTAAGCTGCGAAATAAGAATTGAGATTGTCTTCAATGTCGTATACACGAGGTATTCAATCTGTTAATTCAATAATTGCAGTAAAAACCGTACAAGTGAGATAACATCAACCAATATCGGTAGATATCAGGGTAGCTCAGACAGTAGAGCATCAGGATGGAAACCTGAAGGTCCTGGGTTCAACTCCCGGTCTTGGTCTATGTTTTTTCTCTTGTAATTTAATTAAAAAGACATACTTGTGTATTGTTTGTGTTAATGTTTTGACGACCTGTAACAAGTGATTACTGAAGGTGGAGTTACGGCTTTGAAACACGGTTGACTAAAAAAAAAGCAAGTCAAACGCAGAACCAAATAGTCTCATGTATTACTACATACTGTAGTAGACGGTGGCTTTCTACACCAAGAAACAAACTTTAAATTCATACTCTATTGAAATTTGGCTTTGTCTCGGATGTTATCTACTACCAATTTCATATGCATAGTTACATCAAGGGGTGTTTGTATCAAAAACTGTGTCAGACAAAAGTTTTTGGTAATATTTATAAGCTTTGCAATAACTTTGAATGGCTTTGACACTAAGGTAGTTAAAATCCTGCGTATTTAATTTTTCCATCTCTTGAGTTCGTAGTTGGTTTATCAACAACCTTTTGAAGAGACAATTTTTGTAGTAGTCTCAGGAGGTGTAATTTGTCTAGATTGATGCACATTTTTCTTATTAATTGAGGTATACCCTGATTTTTAAGTGAATTTTTAAAAAGCACTTCCTCATTTTACGCCTTTGATCCGATTTTTTCTACTAACAAACTCGACTGATGTTTTCCTTATGTATATTCTTTGGTGCAAAATTACAGCTGGTATTGTGTTCATAAGAAAGTGATAAAGATATACACACATTTTTAAGTTTACGATGTCTTGAAATGAAAAACTAAGTCAGCAATTTTACAAAGATACTTCTTGATTGCAAGTGCAACAGGTAGTATTTTTTATAAATCTAAAACTCAGACATTATTTGTAAATTGTCATATTAGTAGTGAAGTATAGCCAGGCCGATTTTCTTTGAAATGTAATTTATTATAATGTCTACTAGGCATTACCTAATTGTCATTTTATGTAATTCACAGCTTCCATCGTTGAACGTGAGTGCAGATTATTATCCAAAAGGGTATTCAGCCAAGTACGTCAAAGCCGTTTCACAGTTTGGAGAAATGATAGAAGTGCGTGTTGGCGCACAGACGCAGGACATAGGTGTCTTTGTACGTATGTTGGATAAGGATTCCAAATGGGACTTCAGGAACGGGCTGGTTACTCTGCTAACCACGCTATTCCAGATGAACATCGTAGGCTATCCGTTTGTGCTGCCCGATATGGTCGGAGGAAACGCTTATTCGGGCGATGTCGTCACCAAGGAGTTGTTTATACGGTGGTTGCAAGCTACGACTTTTATGCCGTCGATACAGTTTTCCGTCACACCTTGGGACTTTGACGAGGAGGTATGTATGCAAAGAAATCTCTAAAATTAAAAATATATGTTTAGATAATATGAGTTTTTTCTTAAAGTGGAGGAAAAAACAACTTCCAATAATCCAATTGTTGGAGGAAACCTTAATTCTCTGCTTGTAGTTATCATTTATTAATGATGGATGTTAAATTTTAGTATTATTCGCAGTGGTGCCTGAGGATTTGGCTTCGGGGGGGGGGGGGAGAATGTGCTCAGATTAGAGTATATATAAATAACAAAATATGTTAAATAGGTATAAATTTACCTGTATACGTCTTTTTTCAATCCTTATTATGTTGTTTGATGTGACGACTGCAGTTTCGGGTTACCCCATCTTCTTGTTTTGTTATTATATTTCAATCCGGGAGCTTACATAATGAGAATATATATATAAATATTCAATAAATTCTAACTGTATAAAAATTCTTTAACTAATCACAAATTCTGAAACATTACATATTTTTTTAAAGTGAATGGTAACAGGCTTGAGTCAGACAATAGTGCAATATAAACATTCTTTCCGCAAGATCATCCCGCACTGACCTTAAGTGACGGTCTAGCCAGCACCCCAGCGCATTGGCTTATTAAGGCCATGTTATATGTGCGCTATCAACGATGGTGAACCTGCGTTAACAGGGCGTTGAGTGTTGCCAACGCGGATTGATGCGGCCCTATCAACGTCGAACCAAGTTATATGGAGCGCTGTCACAGCCCACTCGCAGTGCAGCTAGCAGAGAGGCCACAGTAGTCAGAAGTTTCGACTTTGTCCTGGTTCTAGTGGTGATTTTTTTATTTAAAAGTGATTATTGTGTACTTCAAAATTTACACGAGCCGAGTCGACCGGCGTGGAGCCGAATTTTTCCCACGCTCTGGGAGCATACCGGAACGGGTAGACTCAGCTTCGCTCCGCATGGGTTCGACGAGAAAGAATGTTCGGTCTCTTCTACTGTTCTTTCAAGATGATAATCCAGACTAACACAAACGGATGGGACAAACTGGGGTCAGAACAGCAATTGGCCGGAGTGTCAGCCAGCTAAAGGAGTGGAATACTGTTAATTAAGTTTAGTTTTAGCCTGTGACTGAGTTATAAACCCCAAGTGGAGATTTAACAGGTAAAAGTTCAGCTGGTTTTTTATTAGTACTAGCGAAATTATAACCTAGTTTTAGTTCTTTTCTTAATAATGGGAGCCATAACGGCCTTATTTCCTTATTTCTATGCTTGTTTTGGCTGATAAGTTATTCTTATATATGTATATAGCGGAGGAGGAAATGCTTTACGCACTGAGTCTACGACTCCTGTTCCTCCAGTTGACCTACTAAATACCCCCTCCTTAGATTCTTCAAGAATCTTGTGTGTAACCTAGGGATGAACACTCTTTAATGCATTGTTTGTCTGAAGATGTCAAAAATGTTGCTCTTTTAAAAACGGAGCTGGCAGATAGTACAACAACTGAAGCTGGGCACTCTGCTCAGAGTGTGAAGGCCAAATCCCTCTGATAGAATAGAACGCTGCAGCTTACTTAACCAATAGCCTGCACAGCCGAGCGGGTCGAAGCAGTGTTTGTAGAGAATGTCACGACAGAGATGTTTGCTTGTTTCAGACGGTGAATATAAGCAAGAAATTTACTTCCTTACATTACCAGTATTCGAGTACAATAATCGACCTGATGAAGAACTCTGTTAAAACTGGAGATCCTGTCAACATGCCCATATGGTGGGTAGACCCTACGGACAAGACAGCTCTAGCATGTTATACAGGTAAATAATAACGGAATAATATTAATTTTATTTCACAAAAGTACAATACATTATGGTTTTTGTTTTACATTGTGCAGACTATTGTGAAATATAGGTACTCCTGTAGGCCCAAATATAATACCATACAATCTCCAGGGAATATCCAAAATGGCAGACACAACAAAATGCATGAAATAGTTCATGGCATTGGTGCTACACACAGCTTCCGTCGCGCTCTTTCTCTCATCACCTCTCAACACCACGCCCCCCTGCTTGTACACCTGACTAGCCTCACTTGACTCCTCCCTCACTGCCTCACTGCACTGCCACAGAGCTTCATTGCTTTGTGCGTGTTTCAAAACTATGACATTTAAGTAATCTCTTTATTTTATAATCACTGTAATAAAAACAAATTGCATAGGCCCTACCCTTTTCTTTAACTTATGTGAAGTTGAATGGCAATAAATAGCCTTCCCATACAATTAAAAAAGTAAGGAAAGGGCTTTCAAAAAATTGGAGCAAGTGATAATAGTGCATTATGATTAAGTGTGAAATATTGAAATTACATTATTATAATGAACTAGTAATTTCTTACGCGATACAAACAGTTGTGTAATTTAAACTTAAAATTCAAATCATCACTGAAAATATATAACACAATAACTTACAATTTATAGGGTTAGTACAAAATAACACACAATGTTTATTTTCAACATCGTCATATATATATTTTTTTTAAATTTAGCAAAGCAAAGATTCCTACAATAGTCCTGGGATCACCCTTAAGGTGTAATCCACTCGATTTGATAACTTGTCCGTGCAATCATAATCAAACAAAAAAATCATCATCATCCAAAAAAATCATTAAGGTTATACATCCTAAAGATCATTAGGTTATCCCAATACAATGGTGCAATTAATCAAAGCCGTGGCTGATAAAATTGCGCCCGTATATGATGAAATCATCAAATTGCGCAGTTTTAGTTTCAGTTTAGGAGCTTTTCTAAAATCTCTCAAATTATTGCATGAATGCATGGTGAAACAGAGACAATAAAGCATTAAAATTAGTTACAATTAATTATAAACACATTGTGACAAAAACAATAAAAAAATGACATGAGATTTAGGCCTACTCACAATTGAAAACCAGAAAATGCGAGAAACACATTTTTCCATAGTAATACAACAACTTTAAAGTCTTGAAAAGCCAAACAGGCGAAATACATGGGAACAACAACCTGTACAAGTCTGGATGCTCTATTTTTTATTTAGGTTTTTCAGTTTGTTGAAAGTATTTGTAAACTTTGCCTTATATGGTTGCCTCAGATCTTTCCACTGTTTTTCTAAAGATTTTCGCAGTGAACAGTTTAGTCAAGGAAAACTTGCAGTGATCATAACATGTCGGTGTCGTTTCTATCCAGTTGGGGGCATCACACAGTTCCACAATTTTTGTAAGTGACTCATCCGCTAATGTTTCATCGGAGGTTTTTAGGAGGCTACTTTTGCAGTATTCACATCCAAATCTTTTTATACACGCACGTACTGCGTAGCCTGCAAAGTACCTGCAAATTTAAATGTTTATGACTTTACACAACATATAGGCACACGTACAAGTAGTTAGACCTACGATAGGAGCACGCTTATTCGCTTAGCCACGTAGACTACGAACACAATTTATACCTTCTCTGATTTTTTGCTATAAATTCAAAATTAGCAAACTCGGAGCGCTAAAAAGTGCTCGTTTAGATACGAAATGTACAGTTATAATTTACATAAGCAATTTCAGATTAGTAGGTTTACTAAGTACAACAACATTATAGTTAACGTTTTTACTTTCTCACTATACTATAGTATAGAGAAAGTATAGTGATCGCAAAAAAAATCGATGTTGAGATTTTTGTGGAAATATCCGTTTTGGGACCCCCTGAGTCCAAAAAAGTGGTTTTTACAAAATGTCTGTCTGTCTGTATGTATGTATGTCTGTATGTCTGTATGTATACAAAGCTAGAGAGAAAACTATTCGATCAATTTCAACCAAATTTGCACCAGACATGTCCAGTACGCCTGTATAGATGCACAAAAAAGGGTTTTAAACAATTTTGAAAAACAACCCCCTTTTTGGCCAAAAAACCCCTAAAAAATCAGTTATTATTTTTTTATAAAAAAACGGCTCTAACGATTTTGATAAAATTTGGCTTATTTGTAGCCTTTAATGTGTCCTACCATATACAAAAACCCGCATCTTTCTAAAAATTCTCGTTTAGCTAATAATAATAATAATAATAATAACTGATTTTGGGGGGTTTTTTGGCCATAAAGAGGGTTGTTTTTCAAAATTTTCCAAAACCTTTTTACGTGCATCTATAAAGACCTAATTGACGTGTTTGGTGCAAATTTGTTCGAAATCGATCGAATAGTTTTCTCTCTAGCTAACAATAATAATATTTATTAGTTAATCGCCTACTTTAATAAAAGTATACAAAGCTAGAGAGAAAACTATTCGATCGATTTCAACCAAATTTGCACCAGACATGTCCAGTAGGCCTGTATGGATGCACGAAAAAAAGTTTTGAAATTTTTTGAAAAACAACCCCCTTTTTGGCCAAAAAACCCCCAAAAAATCAGTTATTATTTTTTTATAAAAAAACGGCTCTAACGATTTTGATAAAATTTGGCTTATTTGTAGCCTTTAATGTGCCCTACCATATACAAAAACCCGGATCTTTCTAAAAATTCTCGTTTAGCTAATAATAATAATAATAACTGATTTTTGGGTGTTTTTTGGCCATAAAGCGGGTTGTTTAAAAAAAAATTCAATACCTTTTTACGTGCATCTATAAAGACCTAATTGGCGAGTTTGGTGCAAATTTTTTCGAAATCGATCGAATAGTTTTCTCTCTAGATCTAGATAATAATAATAATATTTATTAGTTAATCACCAACTTTAATAAAAAACTCTCCTACCCCACCCTACAAGTCACAGTGAATCTGTTTAGTAATTTTAATGTGTTTGTGAGAAAGTATGTGCCAGTTCCTGGTACCGTTTATTTTAAATTTGCAATGTATGTTGTGCACGTTAGAAATATATTTCAATACTACTGACATTTGCGTTAAGTAACGTAACTGTGGTACAGTATATCTTGTGGTCATACATTATTTTGTAATCATGATAATCGAATTTGACATGACATTATTTGCGATCCCTTCATATTGCGAAGTTATCATGGTAACCAATTTGTTCATAAACGTAAGGCGGCAAAAACACATCATCATTCTTTGAAGCCTTTACCTTATGGTAAACGGTATTGCTGCAAACAAACATTGCAAGTTTGCCAACGCTGCGAACGACACAAAGTATCTCGGCCTGGGGTCTTTATAAATATAGTAGGCCACGAGTTGTGTAAACTGCTGTAAAAATACTGCATTTCAAAAATGCTATTAATTATGGAATATCCTCATAATACTCAAATGTAATAAGTTGCCAAATAGTTTTATCATATGTTATAGACATTATAAATTAAAAACATATTTTTCTTACAAGGTGTTTTTACATAATGAACTGTTGATCTAGGGACCATTTGGTTCATGCTAAACTACAGCAATTAGGAAATTATTCATGGTTTGATTAACAGTAAATCGAGAACATAGAAATGGTTTTCAGTGTGGTGAATAACATGTACAATTTAATGTTAATAAATATAATAATGTACTTCACACAATGAATTATTGCATACGTAAATTTTACATTTTAAAGGCGTATTAAAATATACGACAGTTGAAAAGTGATTGTTGGCAGCAAATTATAAACTGCATGTCAATGCGCGTTGAAGAACAATAGCCACTCGATCCCTTCACCCTTCCGACAAGTTGTTGTTTACAGATACAGAATGAGAATGAGGAATCGCCACGGCCGACGGGGCAGCGGCGTTGAGCTCGATTATTGATTTTCTCGACCTAATCCGAGCCTGTGTCGGGGCGGAGCCAACGGCTAGTTTGATGCTCAGAAGCACGGCGCGCCATCAGTTTATTACAAGTTATCTGCCACGAACTGTTTCCCCTATAGATCGCTCCACTATCGTCGAATTTCCAGCGTTATTGAAATAGTGCATTGCATCGGAGTTCTATTAGGTTATCCAAATACAATGGTATCAGCCGTGGGAGTCATCACACATAGCATCTAACTTCGGAAAAGTCTGTATCTGATGCACCCTCCCTTCAGCCCTGATTTGTATCCCTGTGATTTTGTTTTGCGCGCTAGAAAGAAGCGCTTTGAAGGGAACGATCAAGAAGTCGAAGATCGAGCGCACAATTGGTTGAGAACTCAACATCAAAGTTTCTTCGAAAAGGGTACAATATTTCAAAACGCCAGGAATATGGAGGATACTATGTTCAGAAAAGTTATAGGTTTTGTTTGTACTTTTCCTCGATAAATAAACGTGTACCACATTTGGAGCAAAGTTTAAACAGGAGACTTCACCTTAATTACTGATGTGGGCAATAAAACCCAATTTGTGAAATTTTGAAAAATCACCACCATTTTCCAATATAGCCATTTTTATATCGTTTAAATTTCTTATGAAAAGCTATTTTTTATTCTGTTTATGCGTTTACACATAATTTAAAGAATTTTTAAGTTTAACATTTTTTATAAACAGAACCGTTTTTGTGCAAATTGGACTTAAAATTTTAATTTTTCAATTTTTGAAAGGCTCCAAAAACAGCTTTTTTAGGAGCTAAAAAAATCATCTACATTTTAAATATGTTTGAATATGACATGTTTTAACAAGTCACTCCATTAAAAGTACACAATCTTACGAAACTATTTTATTTTAACGGCTGTAGACAGTTTTTAACTTTTCCCCCGATAATGCTTGACCGGCCATTGAAATATTATTATTAGCGAATTTCCATAGGAATGATGAGCTATTGCAGTGGCCCTTATGGTTTTTTAAGGTCGGGAGTAGTAAATGAGCATTGATCATGGTCAGCAAAACACGGTTGAGGTGTCAAAATGTTGTAGATGTACCAGAGGGCTCCGCCCTGCTTGTATCGCTCACCGTCCCCCGCGGTGTTTTGGGGTGTCACTAAAAATGTTATATATATTGCAACGACCAGAGTTGTAACGACGCTGAGGGCGTTCTTTTTTTCCTTTGGCCCCACGTTGCGACGCCAACTCTGCAACGACAGACCTTTTAACGACGTTCGGGAGCCAACTCTGCAACGTCGAGTCTTCCCCGACGCTAACTCTGCAACGGCAGACTTGTGCTAGCGTTTTTGTCTGTCTGTAGGATTTCCCTACTTTGTCACAGAATAAAGAGATTATATCACCTACTGGAAGTATAAGGCAAATTAATTTTAATAGCCTAGGTGATATAACTCTGGTTAAGATAACTATGTCTATAGTCACCTTAAATAAAAAGATTTTATTAAATTCCTTCCAGTTATTCAAGTTACTATTAAATTTAAATCTGCTCAGCTCAGTAATTAATTTTATATTTATTTGACAATCTCTGAGGAGTGAGAACAGTGGAACTTTACCTAGAATAATTAAATTATTTGTGCTTTGTGAAATTTCGTTGGAACTGCCAACTTTGCAATTTAGCCCTTCGATATTGATCATACACTGAAGACAACTTATCATACAGGATACTTAGATAATAGGAATTTCTTGAACAAGGTAAATTATTTATATTAATTGAAATCAAAAGAAAATTTATTCACAAAAAAAAAACTCAAAATTCTTTGTGGTTCTTTCCACTACAAAAACATCAATTTTAAACTAAATTTACTATTTACATAAATTTTATTTCTTTTAGGTAGAACCATTTATTATTTATTTATACTTAATTATTCCTTCCTTTTTATATTTATTATTTAATTATTTATTTATGAAAATGATTTTAACTATTTAATTTACAAGACTTATAAGTTTATAATTTGAAAAACCTAACTTTATTATCTCAACCCAGTATCAATAATTATTTAAATTTAACTCAGGCAATATTTTAATAGGGGATATCGTAACTTTTCTGACAGACCTTTTATTACTGCGACCCTGGACTCTGAACACCTTTCCCAGGAACGTTGATGGTAATACAGCTTCCCTGAAGTCCGGTTATCGTTGGTGAGGTTGAACGTCTCCCGTGGTCTCAGCTTTTGCCTGGTTAGAAATTCCCTGAAGTCTTCTAGCGCCTTCCCTGATTTGGTTTTCGCTTCTTATTCCAGTAGTACTTCAAAGTCCATGTGATGTTCCAACAAAACTCAATTTTTCACGCATTGCATAAGGTTTATCCGTTGCAATATATATATGTGTGTTCTGTTTGCACTCTAACGGCATTTGAAGTCCGGTTTGGTACACACTATGGTTGTCTAAGTCGCTCGAACGAGTTCATTAGCCAACAAAATCCAACAATCGGAATTACGTTTTTGACCGGAAATAACTGTTTTTTGAATTTTTCGTACTAGAATGAAACTTTTGAGGATTTTATCTAAAGAAATAAATGTAGGATATTATTCTGCACATTTTGTTTTCTTTTTCACAACCTTATAGCCCGTCTGATTTCCCCAAAATCGATCAAAACGTAAAATACCATAAAAGTACCCGGTTCAAATCCACGTGTGGGATTTTTCCGGAAAGGCGTTTTCTGATCGGCCGATGGCCTATTTTGTATGCTCTGAGCGAAGCGAAGCAGTACATAACCCGAGGCCGCAAGGTCGAGATTCAAAGCGAGTTTTACCCACTGCGAGTGGAACGAAGGAGATCGTGAGTCGAAGCTGGAGGCTTATGTGCAAACTAATTCCACTAATATATTTCGTACACACAGGCAACTATTCAGCGCCTTTGTGAGTAGAACAATTTCCAATATAGTTGTTTGAAACCTTGAAACATATCACAACTTAATTCTTGGAATTTGCTCAACTCATGTCAGCGGTTTCAGCTTCTTGGTCAAATTATTGAGTTTTTAGTTTGTAATTTGTATGATGTGACTTGATAAAATATGTCATTTCAAGCATCTTTTAAATGTCAATTATTTTTTGTTTTTAAAGGCGAAAAACCTAGTTGCCTGGTAAATGTCAATTATATATTTAGCTCCTACACAAGCCATTCAAAAATTGAAAAATTTTAATTTCAAGTTTAATTTACATGAAACCGACTAGGTTTATAAAAAAAAATGCAAAGAATAAAAGGTTTTAAAAATTATGTGTAAAACCCATAAACGGAATAAAATTATTGGTTTCAGTGAAAGAACTTTTAAAGTTGGTTCCCTATTTATTGTTTTATTATTTAAAAAAAGAAAAGCTGGTACACTTAAAAAAGATCGACAACTGGTATAAAAAAGTCCACTTTGTATTTGACTCAGCTTCATCTATACATATAAGCGAAATACCACTCACTCACTCACTCATCACGATTTCTCAAAAACTACCAAACGGATTGGAATGAAATTAGGTATGTAACTTCCTCTAGGGCCATAGGTGCTCACTAAGAAAGGGTTTGAAAAAATTCGAAATTTTAGGGGGGTTTGGGGGGTAAAAATTACTAAATCACAATTTCTCCAAAATTACCGAACAGATTGGAATGAAATTTGGTAAGTAGCTACCTCTAGGGCCAAAGGCGCTTGCTAAGAAAAGGTTTTAAAAAAAAAATCGAAATTTTAAGGGGGATCAAAGTTATTAAATCACGATTTCTTCAAAACTACCGAACGGATTGGAGTGAAATTTGGTATGTAGCTTCCTCTAAGGCCGTAGCTGCTCAATAAGAAAGGGTATACAAAATTTCAAAATTTTAGGAGGGGTTTGGGGGGATTAAAGTTACTAAAATCATAATTTCAGATCTTTTATTATTATAACAATAGTGCTTTTATTATTTAAGATCTATATATATAAAAGCCAAATACCACTCACTGACTGCACACTTAAAAAGAATGTAATTACGTTAAAAAGACTGAAAATACCAACCACCACGGGCAACGCTGTACGGGTCAGCTAGTAAAATATATTTGGACAAATATAAAATGGTGAATTGTCCGGAAACAAAATACTTTAGGAGCATGATTGTATGAACTTTTTTTCTTGAAGGGTGAGCTCTGATCTGATGTAAACCATAATTTTGTAAGATACCCTAAACAATTTGTTTACTAGACTGCTAACTCAGTACTGAGTGTAATTGCTTGCTTGTACAGAATACCTTCTGGGTGAAGACATCCTCGTAGCACCCATCTTGCAAGCAGGGGTCACCAAAAGGGATATTTACCTGCCCCAAGGAAAATGGCGTGACGAGGTGAACGGGAACAAGGTCTTCCACGGTAAAAGATGGCTGAAGAACTACAAAGCGGATCTGTCGACGTTACCTTACTTCACGCGAGTTAAGAAAAGTAGAAGCGAAGAATAAAGTCTGTGATATTGGTATACTCATTTCATAACTTGTTAAGATATTGTTAGAATAGACTTGTGTGGTGTGTAGTAATAATTCTCAGTGAAAAAGTTGTTTACGTATTAACAGCGTAAAGTGTGTCTTAATCATTTGAGAGTAACAAGTTACCGCGTGACGCGTGTTATTTCTCAAAAGCGGTAAAGACAATTTGTCGATTCTAAAACTTTAATTTGTAGTATTTTTATTAACATTTTGAATAATAAATTATAATGTAACTCCACAAACAATTAATACATTGATTAATTTAAATGGGTTTTTTGAGCAAACTATGCGACTAACACATTCTCTTTTTGTGCTCCTTTTTCATTGTAGCACTGAACAATTTCGAATACTTCTCTTCATATAGTACTTCCATATGAATGCTTGATTTTCATGCTGACAAACCTAGTGCAATTTCTTTTGAAATGTCATTAAATGAGGATGAGCTTTTCACAGCGCCCATTTATCAATGTCTATTTCTTCTTCTTTCATTCTATAGTAGCCTATAAGTTATTCAATTTTTTTTATATCATTTATTTTCTTAAATAATACATCAACAACATATATATTTTAAACTGAGGAGCGAGAAATGCCCACATGGGCCTAAGCCTGAGTGGGCACGAGTCGTTCAATGTGCACACAATGACGATTAAATTAAAAGATAGGATTAAACATTATCATGTCGAGTTGAATCAAAACTAAACTACTAACTATTTTTAGGGTTTCTAAATTGAAGAATTAAAATGAAAACCTGGCTGAGAGACAAAAAAAATCTTAAGTTGACTTTGGACCTCTTATGGAGTGCTATTTACAGATACCGCCGCGATTGCTGGCACTTGAGCAAACCGCTACTAACCTGACTAACAACAACAGTACCCGGTACATCTCTGTTTAACACGTTCACTGCTAAGGTCGCACATGTGAGCTTGTCCCTGAACACTATAATAAGCGGCCGACGCACAGGGAATCGCACGCAGCCAACCCCCGTATTGGGAGAATTTTTAATACACAATGCATTGCGTGCTACGCACGCCAACCCCCGTATTGGGAATATTTTCAGTACACAGAGCATTGCTTTGCATGCCAATTTTAAGCCTATGTGTGCACACGTGCGTCCGCTTTAAAATACTAGTGATTATTACGTAGAAAGGTTAAAAAATAAAGTAATTTCTACTCATTTAGGCTATGAATATAAAAAATAAAAAGTATGCTCCTAGCATATTAAATACGAAATTTGCATAGCAGTGAACGTGTTAAGGGTGAGGTAAACATCCACTAGTTCGTTTGAAAGATGAGTCACATTAGAAAGCGGTGTGGGAAAATGTTATTTTCGTCCACTTACTCCCTTTCCCCACACCCCCGGTCCATCGCGCCAGTTTGGGGCCAAGTGCCACGATTCATACCAATATCTGTACCTAGGCACATTCTATGTAACAAAAAATCTGGAAGTAGTTGAAAAAAAATCCACTAGATAGTGTACGTGCTAAGATCAGTGAAAAGTGGGCTATGTGCATGGAACAAAGCAGCTCAGAGCGGGCTACTGCTGACGAAATATTTTTGTACTCAACACTGTCTTATTGCTCGTTTTAAAGTATTATTTTGTTGCACATAGCTCTCCCTTATTTCTAGTTTTAGTTGTTGCATGTAGCCAGTGGCGCACCGACGGGGGTGGACGAACGGGACCTGTCCCCCACCAGAAGGTCTTTTTAGTAATGTGGACTGTATTTTAAACTAATCGATCGTTGAATACGTAGTCGATATTCAATTAAAAATTACATTATTTAGGGCCTATGATTAATTTAGTGATGTGATCACGAAAAAATAATCGTTCTTTTTTAAATAAATATGATTCTTACCCTACGCAATCATGATTTTCTTACAGTGATGTTTGAGTCTCGGCGGTCTGGTTCATGAGTTGACGGTATGCGAGCGCTGATTAGCGCCGCGTTGCTAATGCTGAAAACCGGGCGTTAAATTCCCAAGTTATACGGGATGTTGAAAGCGCGACGTTGGTAAGGTGGGTTCCGTGTTTTACACAGCTTTGTCAATGTTGTGTCCTTCACTTCCAAAATGGAAACCATTCAGTCATTCTTTCTAAGTGTTTTACCAATAATAGAAACATATGAGGAATTGTGTATCAGGAGAGCTAGACAGTTGGGAACACACCCAATGCTTTCAAATCGTGTATCAAGCTTCAGCTATACGTACACGAGCTGAGCTTAGTCGAGCCGACGCGGTCCGTCGAGGAAATCCGTAGCAGTGGATAAATCTAACAGACCCGCACCGATCCGACATTTGTCAGAAGGATGCGCGCGCATTCCACCTCACCACAACTACTGTCACAACTACCATGAATTGCAAAAATTATCATGGACGAACAGTGGAAGAGATCGAACGTTCTTTCTGGTTTTGACCTGTGGCTACATCTATACATTATTTTACGTTGAAAGAAAGTCAAAACTAGAGCTTCTATTTAAAATAAAGTGAGTGAAACCAGCGTGGAGCGGAGCCGAATCGACCCGATCCGGTATGCTGTCAGAGAGTGGAAGAAATCGACTCCGACCGTATCGACTCTGCTCGCTCGTGTACATTTTTGAAATACACAATAATCACTTTGAAATAAAAAATAACTACTTTCTAGTAGTTATTCTACTGTGGCCTCTCTGGTAGCTGCGCTTCATATAACTTTGTTCGGCGTTGATAGCGCTCACGTCAATCCGCGTTGGCAACGCTCAACGCCCGGTTAACTTAAATTCGCTAGCGTTGATAGCGTTCGTATAACATGACCCGCAGTAGTTCCATTTACCCAACTAAACTGACGTTAACGCGACGTTGAAAACGCGGCGCTATCAGCGATCGTATAACGTGACCCTAAAAGGCAGCGCGCTGGGGTGCTGGCTAGACCGTCACTCAAGGGGTGATCTTGCGGAAAGAATGTTTATATTGCACTATTGTCTGACTCAAAACCCATCACCATTCACTTTAAAAATATATATAATGTTTCAGACTTTGTGATAGGTTAGAGAACTTTCATCCGTTTAGGATTTGTTGAATATATATATATATATATATATATATATATATATATATATATATATATATATATATTCTGATCTGAGCTTAGTCCCTCCCCAAAGCCAAATCCCCGATGCGCCACTGCATGTAGCCTGTTTACTACTTATGGATTAGATACTTAAGTTTTGAAACATTCTTTATGTATGTTTTTACTTGTATTTGACAAATAAAAATTTTCTAAATTACAAGACGAAAATTACTATATCCCTCCAAATAAACTCATCTATCTCAAAAGTAACTATTTGTCGCTTAGCCCGGTTTTCATTTCAACCCTTCAATTAGGTATCTCTGCCAAACTAGCATAAAACCAGATGTTATCTTTTATGTTGGAACTCAATACTTATTGGACTTTCTTATTGGGAATAGTCAAACAAGATTCAGTAAACATCTGACGCAGCAACAAGGAATATGAATCAGCTGATTTTTAATAAACAACTGATTTTTCTCTACGGTCACTGGCACTGTTTAATTTCATTACAACCTGCATTCTGTATGGTTCACTTCAGGCTCTAGCGGGTTTAAGTATTTCAGTTGTAGGAAAAGTATTTTGTATTTTAATTGCAAATGTGTTGTATTAACTTGACATAAATATACTTTTATACTTGTGTACTGAGATTGCTTTTATTGTCCTGACAAATCAAATATCCTGAATATTCTTTAGTTAACCTTATAGTTCCTTTTTTTGACCACCTTTTGTTATTGACATTCTTGAACCTTTTGTAATATATGTGAGTTTCAGGGATTTTAATCACTTAAATACGGGTATAACGTAAAGGGGGTCACAATGTAAATTTGGACATTTTAGCCTATTTTAAAGGACTTAGCATTTTCATAAAAAATAACAAACATAGAAATTCAAAGGGAAATGCAGACGTTTCTAATAGACAACATAAAATAATAAATCTTACTTAAAGTCTTATTTCAAATTTGAATTCAATCTTGTTTAAACTATTAAATTGTATTTCACGATGTTTCAAAATACAAAATATTGAACAGTGTTGGGGAAGGTTGAAGAAGTGATTCACTGAATTTCTAGCCCATGAGTAATAAATATTGAAAGACTATTACAGACATTGAAGGAACTAAACTTGATATATTATGTTGGTAGCATGTGTGATTCATCTATGATGTTGTGACAAACAGAGACAGAATTTTGGTCTGAGATGTTGGTAATAGGCCATGTTCGATGTAGGGAGACATATTGCGGTCCCCTGGCTTTCATCACGTGATATGACGTCATATAGATGAAAAGGACGCTAACAGCCAAGAAGCCTCCATCTTCTTTTTGCAGCAGATTTGATAGAGTGTAGACCTATTGGCAGGCAGTCTTGTGAAATGTTTTCACAATGTGGTATTTAGCGGTAATAGAGGTTTAATTACCGTTAAATAATGTTTTAACGAAAGTAGAGACAGTGCCGTGCACTTTTTTATAAAACAATATAAATTTGTGCGTGATGTAGTACAAAAGAATTAACTTTGAAAGTTTTGAGTAATGGCGTGGTGTGACTTGAACATTTTCACATAAGAATCTTTCAACGAGTGTTCCAGTGAATCAAATACGACGAGGCTAGAGTGCAACGAACTAAAAAAATAATGGGGTTTTTTGTTTTAAATTAATTTTAAAAGTGTTGTAAGTTTTTTCTCTTTTTTAAATTCATTTCAAAAGTGCACTATAAAATAAAGATACGTAAGTAATAACTTAAGTATAACTAAGTCTGCATTTGAATATTTTCATAAGTTGTTATAGGTTTAGAATGAAATGGTTAATAATTAGTATGTATGTTTGAATGTCTGAATTTGGTAAGCGTGGTAATGATTTGCCAATATAGTTCATTTATTAATTTGTATGTTTTAACAAACTAAGATGACGCATTAAAATATTAATGCCAACTACTATGCTTTCTTAATTTGAGTTTTCTCCTTTCCAGAAGTACTTTATGGTAAATCGAACCTTGCAATTAGAAAATTAACTTCAGTGTATTTCATAAGTAATATAAAATGGCGTCGGTCGTTGGTGAACATGATAAGTTTGACGACAAAGGTTTCTATGTGCAGAGACATAGATGCCAAGCCTCCAGACGAGTCCATTTTGTGGCCAACTAACTGTACGCACAGATGTGATAAATTAATGCGTAACAGAGATTTGATAGTCAACTGTGATAGACACAGATCTGATTACAACATAACCTAACTTCAATTTTGGTGTTATGTTTGATTGTTTTTGTTATGATTAAGGGAATAATGTGTTGTAATATTTTGAATTAATAATTAAATAAGTAAAGTATATGGATTGAAGGTAGGATATTATAAATAATTGTTACGCAGTAAAGGTTATTTTTTTTTAAATTAAAATCAACTTAGAAAAAATTTGTCAAAATTAATTATTTTCTATTAATAAATTTGTTTGTAAACGGCTTGTGTAAGCACAGCACGTTACACATTGCAGTGTAGAACTGCAAGAGAATGTTAACAAATACCTTATTTCAGGGTTTCCGATACGTCTACATACGAACAAAAGTAAAAAATAACTGGAATTGTTTAGCGTCGGACACAATTTACGGCTTCTGCTGCGTTTTTCCATAACCTTTGTTACGAAATGAAAAGAGTTGTTAGGTAATTTTGTTACATACACAAAATCAACGTTGATAAATGTTGAAAAATAGCAGAGTTGTATTAGCCAGCAACATTATGTAATATGGAGTAGATAGTTAAGTAATTAAGAATTATGTAAATCGCATTGAGTTGCATTTTTAAGTAGCCTAACATCGTTGTAAGAAAGAGACTGGTAAAACTGAGTGGGGGAACAGAGATTTATGGAAAACACATTAGAAAGGAGGTCTTTTTGGAAAGGTTCTTGGGCGAGGAGAGAGGTCTTGGGGGACCGGGGCTTCGGGGGATAGGCGCCGGCATGTGGGCCTCAAGGAGAAACCGATTATCGGAGCCACCAGGACAGAGGACACAGTTTGTGAATAAAATTAAATGGATAATTGTTCTATGTAAATTCTGGATTAGAATCAGTTTCTGTGGGTTAATCTATTGGGAGAGTTATATATATGTTTAAAAGAATTCATATTTGGGGAGTAGAAATTTGTACTCAGTTTTGCCCGTAGTGTAAAGTAAATGATTTAGACTAAGGTTGATTATAGTTTTCACACAGTGTAGAATCAAATGTAATATAGTAGGTCTTGAGAATAAAATATATACGTTTATGTATGTATTATATGTACGACTAGGGGAAACCCCTGCGTGCTCCGCACGCCAACCCACAATGGAACCTTATAAAAACATAATATATGGTATGTTTTATTTACAACTAGCTGTATACCCGTGCTTCGCTACAGGGAATTTGTTAGTTGCATCACCATGATTTATAATTAATTGTCATATTATTCTCTCATTTTCTTTCATCTATTATTATTAAAGTGAATTATACAATTTATATTCAATTACTTTGGTATTTATTGTTCACTGGTTGCCCGTCAATCGTCTTCGTCATGGTATATGTGCTAAATAAATTAAATAAATAAAAAATTCAGAGTGAAGAGCGTCTTTTCCTTCAACCGCTAAATCTACAGACTGGTAAATCACAGTCTTAGCTTGATGTTTGCAGCGTCTTTAATTGCGAATGCATAGATTGGGTTAGTTTCAATTAGGCTACGTCTTAAACACTTTCTTAAAATTAATAAGTTACAAATTTCAGCTCTCTAGCTTTAAGGAAAGAATACAAATTAGAATTGATTGTTTTTAGGGTTTGTTATTACATTTTCAACCCTTAGCAGCACGTAACGAATACTGATACCAAATTTCACGTTTCTAGGAGGTTTTTGAGATATATAACAAACAATATTTATTGTTTTAAGGGTTGTTTCAACCCTTGCAGGTCAAATATTTTAAAATCATTTTCCCTGTGGCAAATACATGTACCTAATTTCACATTCCTAGGACGTAAGGTTTTTGAGATATATAACAAACA
>JAGFPH010003318.1:37424-64706 GCA_018207615.1 Philaenus spumarius | reverse complement strand
CATATCCCCTGTGGCAAATACATGTACCAAATTTCACGTTTCTAGGACGTAATTTTTTAAAGATAAACAACAAACAATATTTATTGTTTTAGGGGTTGTTTCAACGCTTGCAGACAAAATATTTTAAAATCATTTCTTAGTGTGCCTCTAGTGCCTATGAGCAGTATGTGTACCAAATTTCAAGTTCCTAATTGGTATGGTTTTTGAGATATATAACAAACAATATTTATTGTTTTAGGGGTTGTTTCAACCCTTGCAGGACAAATATTTTAAAATAATTTCCCCTTTGGCAAATACATGTACCAAATTTCACATTCCTAGGACGTAAGGATTTTGAGATATATAACAAACAATATTAATTGTTTTAGGGGTTGTTTCAACCATTACAGATTAAAATCCTTTCTTAGTAAGCCTCTTGTCCCTATGACAAATACTTATACCAAATTTCACGTTTCTAAGAGGAAAGGTTTTTGAGATATATAACAAACAATATTTATTGTTTTAGGGGTTGTTTCAACCCTTACAGGCCAAATATTTTAATATCCGTTCTTAGTGTTCCTCTAGTGCCTATGAGCAATATGTGTACCAAATTTTAAGTTCCTATGTGGTATGGTTTTTGAGAAACTGTGATCAGTCAAAACTACCCCTAAACCCCCAAAACTACCCCTAAAAATATGAATATCAAAATGAAATTTCTTTAGTTTACCTATTTCCATCACAAAGTATACACATGCCAAATTTCATATCTCTAGTTTCATGGGAAGTGGGAGAATTAGTGATGATGAGTGCGTGAGTGAGTGAGGGCTTTGCCTTTTATATGTATAGATAAAGGATTGATAATAACCTCAAAACTAAGATGGTAAATAATGTTAAATGTTCAAATTAAATTATTTCTTATATTTTATAACAGCAGTTATAATAATGGTTAAAAGAACCAGCAAGGAGGTCTACATTTTGAAACCCTAACCCAAAAGCTAGAAATACAAAAATAATTGCTTCATATTTTGAAATCAGCTGTTAATTGAAATATTGGAGCAAACAGCAAAGCTATATTATCTGTTATTTTATTCAAATGGTTGCTATGGTAATAAATTTAAATACATGTGTTGGTTTATCACTCTAGCCCTAACCTAAGAATATTTTTAGACTAAATTTACAAATATTGAAATAGAAAAAGGTTTTTATCGATATGAATTATAGCCTATGTTACTCAGTGATAGTGTAGTTTTTTATTAGTAAAACTATTTTTTCAATCGGATCAGTAGTGTCAGAGATTACCTCCTACATACATACAAACAAGCAAACAAACAAACAAAAAAACAAACTTTACCTCTTTATAATATTATATAGATATATCTTTGTACCCTCTCACTTAAAGTTAGAGCCAAGCGAGTAGCCCCTTCGTAATAAATAGCGAAGAGCCCTTTCGTAATACCTTGCTAGCTGTCGACGAGAGAAGTTGGATGTAAGTAAATTTTATCTCACAGGCCTATATGTTAGTCTGTTGGAATCTTTTTTACACATCTATCCATTATGTCAAGTTCACATTTACACCAGTAGGGGATGCGCGCATCGCTTTATCTTGTTAACCACCTGTGACATTGTCAATTGGGTCGTTGCAAGCGACCAGGTAACATTGCACGGGTGCTGCCTCTCTCGAGTTTTTTTGTAAATCACTTTTTCTAACCATGTTGGATATTCTTAAATTTTATTTCAACACTGTTTACTTGTTTTTGTTTTTAAATACCTACATATATATTGTCGTTACACAAGGTGTCCATCTTTGACTGTCAGAAACTTTACGGGGTTATTTGTCACCTAAAAACAAGCAAATAATACAATATAACATGTACCCTATCTCGATCTGTTTTCTGACCGTACGCCTTATAACACTACAACTCTAGGTCTAGTTTAAATCTCAAAAAAACCACACGTTGTGAAGCGAAATTACAAACTTATCAACTTTATAAAAAATCTTTAACTTAATTCTTTCAAAATGCCTCCTTATTTAGGCGTCAAATTTATTAGATATCACTTTTGTTAATTACTGTTCATAAGCTAAATAAATTGATAAAGGATGGAATTCAAAACACAAGTTTACAACTTTAACAAATTATTTAATTGAGAAGTTGAAAATTAAAATATATATACAGTTTATACACAAAATAGGTTAGCTCAAATCAAATGTTTGTTATAAATTCTCTTATAGCACTCTTAATCTCGGGGGTGGGGGAGAGGGGGTTAGTGCCAACTCTTCCCAATATTATTATAAAAAAATTAATTGTTAAAGAATGTTATTGAAAATAAAATATTAAAATTGAAAAAGGGGAAATGAAACTAGTACAATATGTAAAGTGCAAGTGTATGTAGGTGTGTGAATGAAAGTTATAGAGAGGTTAAATTTATATTAATTGTCCAAAAATTCTTCTTACAGATATATTTAGAATGTCTTTCAAATTTTGCAATGTTCAAGTTCTTAATAAATGAATAGTTTGAAATGTAGCATTAATCATCTAAGTGACTATATGGATAGGTCTCACCCAGTTTATAGCGTCTTCTTCTTATCAGTTTTATTTATAAATGATTATTATTAATTACTTCACTTCACTTTTATAAAAAAACAAGTTATTTGTTTAACGTTGATAAAGGATTAACACTGGAAAATTCTTCGCTTTGGATCGTCTACTGGAGAGCTCTGGTCATACGTCTGCCTTCTTGGGTGTCTATTCAACAATTAAAATTGCCTGGAATCCAAACTGGCTTGCTTTGGGCCTTCAGGAAATGGTACATAAGGCCTGGTGAATTTCGTATCTTCTGGGGTTTTGATTGTTGTGTAAGAAAGTGTACTTTAAAATGTTGTGTGTTTATTTGGTGTCGTTTTAATTAAATTTTGAAATAATTTAGTTTTACAAATAATATTGAATGATAAAATTAAAGAAAAATTGATTAAATAAGAGATTACATGAAAATACCAAAAATAGCTCCTTGTACAAATTATTATCTAATATCTACTATTTACAACTAAAACTATACATTTGGCTTTTTGAAATTAGGTTTCACCGGTGCTAGCGATCATGGGCGTGGCTTGGGAAATATGGCCTACTCATATTTGGCTTTAGCCGGCGTTTCGTTGACTTTCGGAGAATTATTACGCCTTAACGGTATTTCCTTTGAAATTTTACCAAAGACATTTTAGATGTAGAATCTTTTGTTCTATCTGATGGTGTTGTTCTTTTTTTAATTTAAAATTTGGTTCTCTTTGGATCGATGATTATAATTCTTGGTGATTGATTTAATCTTATAATTTGGATGGATTGGTTGGTTAATTTAGATGAATTTTGATATGCGAAAGACAGAGATACGAGGTCGAAAAATATTATTAATTATGTAAAATGTTATCGAAAGTCGGGTGTTTAAAATATTGTTGATTTATTGTTTGCGATCCTGGCCGCTAGATGTCGTAGTTCAGATTGTTTATGAATGGTTTTGATTATCACTTTTCTGTCTCTCTCGCACTCATGCGTGTTTAGTTAAAATGCAGTGATGTATGATTCTTTTGATTGATTGATATTATTATGATATATTTTGAATTGTTACAGCCTGTATGTGATTTTTACAAATACCTTATATCTTGGACATGGTTTAAGATATAATGACGAAACTGGGTATAAATATTCATCTATATAGGGTGCATTTCAAGGCCATAGCCAGAAAAACTTTTCAAGAGGAGTCAGGTCACGACCGGGGATTTGAATTTAAACCCTTTTAACACGTTCACTGCTAAGGACGCACATGCGAGCTTGACACTGAACACTATGAGAAGCGGCCGGCGCACAGTGCATTGCACGCCAACCCCCCTATTGAGAGAATTTTCAATACACAATGCATTGAGTGCTTCGATACCAGAGTTCAGAAAAAAAACAGTTTTTAAACATAAAAACAGAAGAAATTAAAAAGACGTTCATGAACAAACTTACATTTATTGTTATACAAATAAGTTAAATAGAGACATACATAGAGATTAAGCTTGATGAAAACGCCTGCAACTAAATTGGAATGAAAACTGGTTTTGTTTCCTTCACGTTTTGTGGGAAGAAAGCTACCGCAACAGGCGTCCGGTGCAACGGATACCGGGTCCTTCAGAAAGAAGGAAGGATTAGATACAACAGCCAGGCACTAGTAGTGTTGTTGCTACCTGCCAGTTGCGTTCATCCGTTTTTCTCCTCGGTTGTCGTTATCTCGAAGGAATTTAATTTCTCAAGCTTTTATCAAGATGTTGCGGTACTAACGGAGAGACTGGGGGATGATAAAACGGACAGTTCGAACAACGTATCCCTTCCGTTTTTAGAAGAACGTAACGGAAGGAAAAAAAACGTATGGTGTAAACCTACACTAAGGCGAGGTCAAGAGCATTTGCCGCGTCTACGTGTGATATGAGTTCAGTTTGAGCGTTCACCTCCTCCTCGCTTTCCTCCGAGCCGATCAACGCTGTACAGAACTGATACTAGCAGATGTCCCGGTAATCTAAAAAAAAGTGTGAATTTAAGGTTTTCCCCATAATTTACTTTATGAGTTGAAAATATTTTAAAATTAGCCCAATTTAGAAAAATCAGTGCCTTTTGAACTCATGGATTGATGCTCTACAACTTTTAGGAAGGGGTATTGATCAAATTTGATGTTGGAAAGTTACAGCACATTGAAAATGGGTAAAACGCAGTTTTTGGCAAAGTTGGAAAAATTTGCTGTTTTTTGGATCCTCATAAAAATCTAACTACTAGACCAATTTTGCACTTTGTTTTTTCAATCGACGCGAAATTTTGTCTTCTTTAATTTATTAAAGTACTATTGTTTACAAAATATGCACCGTTTTCCAGTTATAAGCGAAAAATTGGGAGAAGTCCGAAAATTTCAAGGTTTTTTTGCACCGCAAAAGTTGTTCCCCCCATTTTCGAGGTCGCAAAATTAGATTTGGCGTACCCAAACCATACCAAACGATCCTAGAAAAAAAAGTCTTTGGCCGCAATTAATGTAAGCTGAACCACTTTTTGGATCGTCTATGTACTGGGCTATAATAAATTTTACAGAATTTTAAAACGTGTAAGACTAACCACGCCTTGTTGTAAAAAGGTAAGTGTAGTTTGATGTTCGGTAATTCTTTAGCGAAACAAAGGTAGGCCATCGGTAGGAAGCTTACGTAACACCACAGTCAACGTGAGACTTTAGAATAACGCGGCGAACGTGGGGAATTAAATAAATGATACAATGTTACTCAATTACTACTACAGTAAGTTTAAGACTCCTCATTTATTTAAATTACAAGAACACAGCTGATCAACAACTAACCTGTAACTGCTGAATGTAAAGCAGCAGTTTTTTCTCGGTCTTGATCACTCCGTGCATGTCTGTTAAGGAATGGTTAGGTTAATTGTAGGTCAAATATAATGTAGTAGTGATTAAATAATGTTTAATGTAAGATTGTTAGTACAAAAGGACCGAACGCGGAAATAGGAAGTGTGGTTACGACATTCTACACAAAATTGTAGAAACGCCTGACGAACCGAAACACGCAATATGTAGGCAGTTTATACAAGCGCAAGTTCTACTATGTAAGGTTGATCCTGACCTAGAAACGGTACCAGTGTGAAGTGGTCGAGAGGCTAGTGCCGAGATAGGGACCGGGGTCTCAAACAGATCGCTGCTTATCGACGAGGGTCGAACATTGGACAACGGGACATCTTTCGAGAATCGGGACACGGAGATAAAGGGAGACGCTGATCAAGTTCCACGGTGTTCTCTACCAGCGTATATAGACAAGGTGAGCAAGTAGATCACACAATATTCTATACAACCACATTTGGGCCTATTAACAAGGGTATAGGCCAAGGTTTTAACAAAGAACTGATATCCAGAGTGGTCTGCCTTTTAAGCCAACAATCAGTAAGAATTTGTATAGCGATAAGATAGTTGATATATGGTTAAGTTGTAAATGATTCTGGGAAAGTAAAGTGTTTTTGTTACCACTGAACCACCGAGTGAATTAATTATCCATTGTATTCAAACCAATCAACCTTAACAAATAGTCTTTTTCATGTTTTGAACCTGGACAGAAAGGCCTGTTTTTCCAGCCCTAACAAGCATATATATCGGCTGAGTTTTAGGTTTTACTAAAAAAATTATTTTTGAGTTATTTTTGTAGATTGTTTGGGTTTTTTTTAATTATTTTATTAAAAAGATAAATTGTTTAAAGTTAATACGAAAGTTGTGTTTTATTTATAATTTGTGTTAGTGGGGGTTTCAGTTTTTGTATGAATTATTGATACAGTGGTTTTTGTTTTTTCTTATACGTCAACAGATTATGTTTTTTTTTTTTTTTTTTTTTTTGCTTTCCATGCCACTTTGGGCCTTTCGGCTAACGAGCATGTTTTTTGGGGTTTTTTTTTAAATATTTTATGGTCCCCCGCGGGATTTGTTAATTATTATGTTAATAGGTTAACAGATTTTTGTGTGTTTCAGTATATGATATTTGTAGTGAATTTATTTTGTATTTTATTGTTTATTTGGACTTGTGGAGTTTATTACATTTTTGAAAGATTGGCTTTTTGTGGGATGCCTAGCTAACAAATATTATTAAGAACATAATAAGAAAGAGTTTGTTTACCGTTTTATTGTGTGGGTTAAGGGAATTTTTGTTTTTTAATTTTATTTCAAACACAAACGACCTGTATTTTTGTTTTTAGGTTTTGGTTACATTTTTGATTTTAGTTAAGATATTAATATTTCTGACATGTGATATAAGTTTGAATTTTTTTTAATTTTAAGTACTAAGAGTTTCTTGTCCAACGAGTCTACGGATAAGGACAAATCTCTTGTTGTACCTGATTGCATCGCCTCCAAACCGGTCTCCAAGTTTGATTAGTCTCCAAATCTTTCCATTAGTTCTGATTGGAAGATGTAGCATTTCATCTGCCCTCAAGGCCGAATCAGATTGTATAGCAGCTTCATGAAATTTGGCTTTCATTTCCTGTAGAAGTATATAGAATTAATTAAATATCTTCACAATTATAAAATAACCTTTTTATAGAATCTTTTTTTCAACCAAGCAAATATCTGAAAATTCTAATATTGTTTTTCCATGTCTTCTTCTTTTTTACATACAGTATGTTTACAAAACATCTGTTATAAAACATATCTATATATATAAAATTCAATGTATGTCCGTCTGTTTGTACGTTTGTCCTTTATGCGTTACCAAACCGTCCATCCGATTGCTTTGAAATTTTGCATAGTAACACAGGTTAACCCTGGGAAGGTTTTAGGCCATTTACCGAAGTCCTAGGACATTAGGGCTATGCCCCAGTGGCCCTCAAAGTTTCAATGTTAATCTTATGGAAGGTCAATCTTAAGGAAGAAGAAGAAAGATTTCTTTTGATTTTATCAGGGGCACAAAAAACAGCTGTTCGTATGAAAAGCTTAAAACAGCTGATTTTGATCAACAACTGATTTGGATCAAAAACTGAATATAATTTTAGGTTAGGTAAATCAAGCAATGAGCAGAATCCCATTATAATTTACATCGGCCCTCAGGGGTACGAATTACAGGCTTCAAAGTTTCAAATTAATCAATAGCGAAGCATTGCCGGGTCCACTAGTGTTAAATAAACAACCAATTGGTTGTACTGTTGTATAGGCCTAAATCGTTTTGAAAATAAAATGAAATCATTTATAATTTTTATTGACAGTATAATCTTTTCTCTGTAACAGTAGGGCCTACTTGGGTAATAAGAGACACCGTACTTTCAGAATTGTGTTAAGATTCTTAGATACATTGGTTAGGAAATAACACGAAGGGAGACACATTATTGGCATCTACTTTATGGTGTAGTACTAAAAAACATCTCTCTGCAAAATTCCATCACAAAATGTATAAAATGTTCGGTAAATGTTTACTATTACTTTGTTGTTAGAAGCAAATCTTTCAGTATTGAGATATGTTTCGTATAATTTATAATTTATGTGTTCTAACTATGAATTAACATGAATAAAGGCCCGGAAAAATAAATTCACCGTAAAAAAACGAAGGGAAAAAAATAGTCTGAAGATCTAACTTACAGTGTGTAGTCCCAGTACTGTATGTGTCAAGCAAAGGATGTAGGCCAAATAGTAAACAATAACCCTTATTTCTAATGGACTTAAATTGACAAATAAACATGTTTGAAAAGCCGGAACAGTAAACAAGATAAGGTAGGTTTGTTAAAAGTGGAGTCAGATTCGGACGGTTGTAATCAGTTGTCATGGCGTTTTGCAGTAGTAACAGTCTTTTTTTGTGCTATAGGCCTAACTGTAGTCTAACGTTGAACTCGTTGAAGCAGTTTATAATCCTCACCAAAAATGAACTTACACTGCAAACGTTCTTGTACAAACACGGCGTTTTGCGACAGTCGAAAAAGTGTCCGGAGTGCAGGAATGTTCCAGTAGCCTGTGATGAACCGTCAACAAGCGTCATTAGATCTTCATCAGATGACGAAAAACTTTTAAAGTAAGTCACTCATTCGTATTTCTTTTTCCGTGCCTTAAATTATGTTAATTAATTGTTAGAATACAGTATATAAATATATAAAATATCTCAATACGGGAACATTTACTTGAAAAATATTGGCACTAGAAGACTGTAAGATATAACTTTTTTCTTCTTTTTTTGAGGGTGAATTTATTTTTCCGGGCCTTTAATCATGTTAATCCGTTGTTAAAATACATAAATACGAAACATATGTCAATATGGGAAGATTTGTTTCTGACAAAGTAATAGTATAAACAATTACCAAATGTTCTATATTTATGAGGCTGACACAGAAAGGTAAGCATGATGAAACTAAAAGGGTTTTGTTACTAGTATTAAACCGTAAAAAATAACTGTTAAAAAAAGAAAAGAAATTTATGTAAAGCCTATAATTATATATTCCGTAGTTTAAGATCAAAAACAACTCAACCTTAGCTACCAGTTTTCAAAATACACTACAGTAAAATATTTTCATAGGGTGACAGCTGGAATTTTATTGGTAAGGATTGTTAGATAACTTTTTGTTCAGAATGGGTTGCAGGTCCCACAAAGTAGTTCACAAATATTATTTATTTTAATGATTGACAAAACATTTTTATCTTAAGAAACTGATTTAAAAAAAAGTATGAATGTTGTTACCGATGTACCTAAGTCTGAAGTGTGGACTAATTCACAAATATTCATCAATTACAACTGGAGTGAAAGGGTAAGCGAAAACTATATCATAATTACTCTTATTTATTAAAATATAATTTAAGCCAACTTTGCAATTGTAGCCTAATATATATCAGGATAGTGGAGTTGAAAAGTATTTTAGGTATCTAAACTCCCTTGTTAAACCGTATTATTTAAGGAACTATTTAGTGTATTGGCTCTCGTTGACATAAAGTAATGCTGTAATAAATCCATAAGTTACGATTACATAATGCTTCAATCAGCTTATTGTTTGGATGTTAAAAACTGAAAAAAAATTATTAACTTATTAACATTACAGCTAATCAACATGAAGTTATTTGCAATTTTATATTTTTTGTATTTGTTCACGAGGCACTTTCTTTTTTGACATGTAGGCCTATTTTTTTTATAATGATAGATTGGCGCAAATTTACAATTCGACCCTCGGCTGACCTACAGCAACAGAAATGCAAGAATAATTAAAAAAAATAGCCCAAATTATAGTCTTTAGTCACAGTATATTTAACAGTAGAATGTAAAACATCGTCATCTGCAAAAATTTTAGCCGAGGAGGGTAGAATAGTAAATTTACACCGATAGATTTAGTCCTAATTTTAATTTACATTAAAATTGGTTTTATATTGGATTAGGTAAAATAGTATGTAATACGTGTGTAAAAGTTACTTTACAACACTCAGGTAATCCTTAACCTATTGCTTTAAAGAAACTCATTATAAAACTTATGTGAAATATCTATTGTCACAGGGCTAAATTGACCCAAGTTATATCATAAGAGAACAACAATACCTATACAGTATATACTTAAACACAGAGAGAACTAAAATTAGCAAAGAGTTTTAACTTACGTGAGGTTCCTGCCTATGTTTTAACTAATTTTATGAAACAAGAAAAGGTTTTTTTGCAGTTTTTAATATTGCATTATTTATTTTAGGTTAATAATTCTTAAAAAATTTAAGATTTTAGGATTGTGTGAAATAAATGGAATTATTATTACTTCATTACAAAAGTTTAAAAGAAGACTAAATGAATGATTATTAAACTAACTACATATTACAAAATTATAATATATCAAGTATAACCTAAAAACAGTTTGTTTACAAACAGAAGTAAACAATTATACAAAGAAGTAAATGATTCTGATTCCAAACAAAGAGGTATATTATGACATTATCACAGATGAATAAGGGTTTACTTTCCGTCAATTATATTAAAGGAAGGAAGCAATATATATAATTTATTTTACAATATAATACTATTAGTAAATATTTGTTTTGTCTGGGAAATTTAAAACATGAATATTCAATCAAATTTTTAAAAAATATTTGATTTGTTTTTCCTATTACGTGTGTCAATTTTGGTGTTAAAGAGTAAAATTCGCTTTTGCATATTATTCTAATTAATTGCTTTATAAACGTAATGGATATACAGTAGCTAAAAAAGTGCTTCTATAACATTATCGGACACAGATTCCTAATGCAAGTTGTAAAAGTAATATTTTATAACCTAACATATAACTATGAAATGGATTACATTGTCATATTATATTGTTTTATAATATTGTAGCAACACAAGTTATTTTTGAATTTGGCATTGATAGAAATTTAAATTAATAAACAAATTTTAAACTGTGTGTAGAAATGAAAATTACAATAGTTGATTTAAAATTTTGAGTTATGAACAAGAAAGAATGTTTCTTATTTTTGTCAAGAGTATATTTTTGTATTTTAATAATACACTTTTGTTTGTTTAATATTAATACAAATGAACTAAACTAAAAACGTTTCCAAAATAGTTAACTTCAGCACCCGCAGAAATTGGGTTGATAAATTATCCTGAGTTAAAAAAATAAATTATCATAACCTGTTTGAACAGATATAATATGAGCAGTAGTAAGTAATATTATATTTTATATACAATGTGTTGTGTATTTTACATAAATTATTATTATTATTATTCAGTAATGAGTAATTTTGTAAAAAAAAGAGGAGGAACAGTAGAAGTACCCCCCACTGTACAGTCTCTAAGTTCAGTCTTTGCTTTGTTCTGTTTCCCCTCCCTCCCTTCATGTTTGATTGGATTGGACTGTACGGTACTCTCTAAAGCCAACATTACGAGACACAACGTTCGCTTTCAGGAAAAGAAACTGAACGTTTAAGTATTAGTACATTTTATTTGATCTAATTTATTTTAATTTTATATTTATAGAGAAGATTGGGTGATATTTTAGCAACCTTAATGAGTGCTCAGTTCATTTATTACAGCTAGATATATTATATTATGGATGCATTTAAAACACAGTTGTGCTGAAAGTGGAAACTTCTATTCACAGGGTAATGATTAACCATTTCAAAGATGGACGTACTTAGCAATTCATACGATAAGTTTATCTCATAATTTTCTGTGTCTTATATTTTAATAAATCATAAACTATTGTTAAGAAACTAAATATATTTTAAATTTATCGTGGTAAAAACTTTGCATTAATTTTTTTGTCAAGTAGGTAAAATTAAATAGTAGGCCTATTGTAACTTTTATTTTGATATTATAGCCTTTTATTATTTTTGTGGTTATAGAGTATTATTATAACTTATAAGTATTAGTTTGTTTGAAACAACAACCTATACAAACTCGGTAAAATTAAAAATAAATAAAATTATGGTGTAATAACTTGAGGGCACTAACCTGCAGTCTAAATTAATAGCCTAGGCTGCTAATTCTTATTTAGGCTAAAAATCCCTAATTTTTTCTCCAAAACGTAAAAATTATCGTAATTGTTTGACTTGTCCATATTTTAAACCACCAGGTCCAACTTAAAAAAACAAAGAAAGATCCTTGTTAGTAGGCTATAGTCTATGCTAGGCTAGGCCTAAAGTAAATCTAGTTCTTCGATCCCCTCAATTTTTATAATTTAACAGCGCTTTAAGTCCCCTTCTCCTTATTAGGATTAGCAAAAGTTTAATATCTAAATATAATGTTGTCCACCTGAAATTCTCTTTGTGAAGTGAAGTGATTTAACAAACTAGATTAGTTGGGCCCTAAGCCATAATTAATTTTTTAAACCAACATAGGCCCTGGGCCATATTTTGTTTCATATAGGCCTACTTTTTTACAAAATCGGTGAAATAACAATTTTATTCATTTTATTGTTTTTTCCATTTCTATTAAATTTATTTCTCCTGTTGCAAAATTTTCTATACGCCTCCTTGCCATATTGCGGCAGAGGAACTAAATTATTCAATGTCAAATCAACCAGTATTGTTCTTACTATTGGAAATGGCCAACTCATCATTGCATGCCTCCCATTAAATCTTTGCAAGTAGGCTAGGCTACTAAAATTAACTTAAATATTCTTATGGTACTGATCTATACACTTTTTCAAAATACTCCTTAACATAGTTTGTCCTTAACATAGATCCTACTTATAGGCCAAATTCTTCTAATTACAATGTTGCTATTAAACCTTTGAAAAAAATTAAGTTTTATAATTTATTAGGCTACATTTAATTTAAATGGTTTTACTCTTAGGTGTAACTTAGTCTAAATTAACATTTTTAAATAAACAATTTTAAAATTACATGTGCGATATTAAATATGCCCTATTCTAAAACAATTCTTTTTGTACAACAGAGTCAACCTAATTTCTCAAAACAACTTGCATAGGTTAGGCTATAAAAAATAATTGTATTTAAGTAGGGCCTAGAATACATTGTCGCAACATTCTAAAATTTTGTAATAGGCGTGGTAGGCAAATTTAATAGGTAGGCCTATCTACAAAAATATATTTTCCCCCAAAAAAATTGAAGTGGACGTATTTTGATTTTTGAAAAAAGTTTTTTGGGAATTAAAAAAAAAACATGTTTGAAAGTAGGCCTACTTGGGTATACCAAATGAAAGTCCATTAAAATCTGAAGAGATGACACCAAGTTGAGCTCTCTAGCTCAAATATTTTTCTAGTAAAAATATTTGAAGCTTTCAAGACACAGTCAAAATTGTACATTTATCTCCTAATTAGATTGGAACGTACGCGCAAAAAAATTATGCAATTGTATTAGGCCTACGGCCTACTACGTGTGACTTATCAGCTTGTTTTTTTATTTTTGTGAAACTACACACATAGGCCTACCATATATTTAATGAATGTAAGCCTATATATGTGCAAATTATACATAAATATCAACTTTAACAAAAAATTATTATACCGTACTTACAATTAATTAATAACACTACTAAAACACCATGTACAAAAACAAAACCTATCACAATTCAATATTTAATCATCATTTACAATGTGCTTAGGTTGTCCCCCCCCCATCTTCAAAAATAAAAAATCTTGCTACAGTATTTCTAAAACAGTAGCCTAATGAGAATGCTGAGTAGCAAAACACTATATATAGGGCTTGAAATCTATCTACATTATGGTAGGTAGGTAAAGGTGTGAGTTACACCAGCACAATAATTCTGAATACCCTGTAACGTTATTCATAATAGTCTAGGCCTACATATTTGCCAGATCTATAGTTGTGCTGTGCCTATAACAGTCTTTTTCAAGGAATAGTTTTGAATTGAAACTTCTTTAGGCACGGTAGGGTAAATTGGCCTGGATTAGTCGGAAAGTGAAAAGCTTCCTCTTCTCCGACTTCAACCTTCAGTTGAAAGGAAATAATAGGAGAATAGTTTCTACTCTCTCTGTCAAGTGCGTCATACGCATTTATGTAGGGAATACCTAGCATTTTCTCTAGCCACAATAACATGAGTTGGCCTGATCGAGACGAGAATTTTAACGGTTCCTTTTCTTTGACTCCAACTGGCAGTTGAGAAGACAGAGAGGAAGAATCATTTCTTCTCTCTCCGTCGCATATATGTCAAAGACAGTTTCCTACGTAATTTATACTGTTCATTAGCTGAACACTTTTTAATA
This sequence comes from Philaenus spumarius, assembly GCA_018207615.1. Classification (NCBI taxonomy): domain Eukaryota; kingdom Metazoa; phylum Arthropoda; class Insecta; order Hemiptera; family Aphrophoridae; genus Philaenus; species Philaenus spumarius. The sequence continues at coordinate 50,535 of JAGFPH010003318.1, read as the reverse complement.
TATTTATAAAATTTTTATTGAAGTATTAAAGCTAGACAAAGGGTGACAGAAGTGGAACTTCCTAGGTTCCTAGCAGCAGTTGAGAGCATTCCTCTCTTTGCATTTTGTATAGGCCTACAAACGTAAAACTATATTTTGACCAATCACTACATATTTTAGACTCTTGGTCTGAATTATTGCTATTTTATCATAAAAGTTTGAACTTCTATTAATTTAAAAATTATAGGCCTACTGGTGATGAAAAATTAAGTGAATTTTCCAGTGAAAATAATATATTTTGGAATAAATGGCTGAATTTAAAATATTTGGAATATAGGCCTAAGAATTATCGATTAAAGTAGGCCTATAGGCTAATTAAAATGGATGATCTTTTGTTTTCCAAATTTCAGGCATTTGAGTAAAATATTAAACTATAGGCTCTGTACATTTACCATGTTGAAAATCCCTAACGGCATGGACTCGGTTACATATGTTGAAAATCCCTAACAGCATAGACTCAGTTACATATAGCGTAGTTTGTTATTTATAGGCCTATGTAGGCTGTTGTACTTTCTTTTAAAGAACGAAGTAAACAACAAAAATTGAAAACAATAGGTCTAAACGATTTGAACTTATAACAGCTCTGTATGCAACTGAGTCTATGCCGTTAGGGATTTTCCTTCCGTCGCCCTAGCGTCTCGCACACTTATTTTAGTACTGTAATTTCATTGTGCAAAAAAATTCTCATCACCTCTTTTGGCTAGGCTACAAAATTCCTTCATAGGGTATCTGTTGTTATTGTTTACTAATAAAATTAAACTTGTGAATTTTCCATAACCATGATTACCTTGGATGAAAGCTACGTAAAACCTTTAAAGTGCGCTTGTTGACTGATTTAAATTTCCTCGCCCTATTAATTTATTGTTATTACTTTTCCAAGTTAAAATTGTATGCGGAAATTATGTTGACTAGGGTTTTACAGATCTTTTGCAAATGTATGCTGTCTTTATTATAGCCTATGTATTATAGCTCAGGGGGGGTGAGGAATTGCTAAAAGTCCACTCCCTAGTGCTGGAAATTACAATTTATCATCGTGTGATTACTAATTTACGTTGTACTTTGTTATAAATGTTTGCTATTTTTTTGTAGGTGTCTGTATTTTTCTCCAATAATTTCTACAAGTAATCTTCTTTAACATAAAACGATCGGAAAATACTTTATCGTTCGAAATATCAAAATGTCAAACCCTGTTTTAAAAGCTCTATATTATTTCTGGACTGTGCATTCAATTAAACTATTTCTTCATAAAAAATGTCTTTAAAATCTTAATAAATAAGGATAGTTTACAATCAGCGTATTCAGTTCTATACTTTAATGTTGCGTATAATTTGTTTTCGGATGCTTCGAGTAGCCGATTATCGGTATAGGATAGCCAAGATTATTCTGACGATACGGGCTATCGGAAGTTGGTAGATTACCTTCCCTTCATTTATCAGGAGGATAGCTCTATCTGGAACTTGTCTGGAGATTTTAGAACCATCCTTAATGCTTTAGGCCTAAAGTAAAAGGTTTTACAAAAGTACTGCTAGATAGCTGAAAAATGTAAATAACTATTGAAAGTAACTTCATTATACAAGGTTCTCTCTTAGTAGTAGTGAGCCTGTTTAATTTTTCTAAACAATGTTTAAACTAACACAAGGCCTTAAATATAACTATCGTTAAACAAGCAATTTTTTAAGTACCAGTAATGTCAATGATTTGTTGGCATTATCCACATTATCAATACCAAACCAGAAAAGCAAGCACAGAAAATTTGAACGCCTAGCTACTTTAAGCGTGTCCGTAGGAAGTAGGCCTAAGCACATATTCTGAAAGTAGCGTACTCACATTAGGCCTAACTAAAAGCTCTAGACCTGATATCAAAGAAACTATGAGAATATCAAAACCCTTATAATTATACCGTCATGATGGTTAACACTAAACCATTTATATTTACAACTTGTTCTCTAACCAAATATTGCTCTACTGTGTGTCCGGACTTTAGTTGGCGGTACGGGAAAGCCTATGCTAATTTCCGTACTACTTATTATCCGCACTGCTGACATCGGCCGCTCTATGAATTCACTGAATGTGTAGATGATGATGTAATTTTGTAAATATTATTAAATTTAATTAAAGCTAATAAAACTGTCTGTCCTCATGTAACACCAAGAAATGTATATATACATTTGTTATATATTTTGTATAGGCTTTTATAACTGAAACGCAACTGAGAAGGACATAATACATGTAGTAAGCGAGGATTTCTTAAAATTTTCGGTCAGGCAACTTTTTCAAGCAGAAAAGTTGTACAATAATAGATAAATTTAATTTTTGTAATTTGACTTTTTTACTTGGGCTGCTTAGTTTAGGCAATAGGAGCCGCAGAAGTCAAGAGTTATCATTGTGTTTGTGTAAATGGCACGGTGCCATCACAGTGTTTCTGCTTGCCTTTATATAAATTTAAGCGCAATGTTTAACAGTTTTATCTTTTTTACACTAATGTACCAATAAGTTATATGTAATTTGAAATCATAGTACCGTACGCTAATTGTAACCTTTTACTTTGTCTCGGCTGGAGCATTTATGAAAATTTATTCAAGATTTCTTTTTCTTATTCCATACTTGTAAATGAACTACAGTCTAAAGCAAAGTGACTTTATTACATAATAAAACATTAGTATAGACTGCCAAATTTGAAATTGTTTGCAGTGGAACAACAGCGGGAAAAGGCCAACATTAATAGTTGTAATTGAATATATTTATAAATGATATCCAATACTGGTTGTGTATTGAATTGATTCAGGTTTACAAACTTAGCTAGGTATCCCTTGAGAAAATTCAAAATGGTTGGCCTGTTTAAACTAGGTCTACATATCTCTAAACTTAACCCAGCACCTGGTGCATAAATAGTTAAAAGAAAATGTAATACTAGCTTAGTTTTGTCTACAAAACAAGTTAGGTTAACTGCTTAGGCCTACTCAAAACCTAAAGACCGGAATTAAAAATTGGCCTATCAAATAAAAACCACCATTATAAAAAGACACTAAGGCGTGAATTTACTATTTGACCCTAAGCCAACAGAAATGTAAGAATAAATTTTTGTTTTTTAATTCTAGAACCGGCAGCTTTAACGAAAATGGATTTTTTGGCGTGTACAAGCATTTATTCAAAAATTCGCCAAAAATAGTAAATGAACCCCAATCCAAAAGTGTTTCATAGCTTTTTTGTAGAAAAAGGCTCAAACAATTTATATGTGCCAGTAAAAAAATGATAGATGTAAAATTTACAAAGTTATTAGCTCAAGAAACAAAAAATTTTCAGTTATGAAAAATAAAAGTTCAACTTTAAGTCTACATAAAAAGTAGTAAACATTTTTTGTAATTTTTTCCATAAATGTAAAAAAGTTTTGTAATTTAGTTCTAAATAGAACTGTATAAAAACATTTAACATTTTCAAATTTCTTATTTTGATAACACGAGTTTTTATGTTCCTACTACAAGTCTGCTATCAAAAGTATGCCAAGTTAGAAACGTAATTTACTAATATATGCTTTACCAAAAAATGAAATATTATTATAACAAAGTGTAGAGAATAAATCAAAGAACTGAACTGTATAGCCTACATGTAAATTATCTTTTCATAAAAGTGTTTGACTTAGAATTATTTGAATAACAAAAGTTAGAAAAATATAGAAAACTCTCGTCTGTACAAGATGCGCGCGCAAACTCCTATGTCTAGAAATGTTGTAAAAGTCCGTTAGGCTTCATATTTGAACGTTAGATGAGACAGTATTAGCAGGCACTTTCCCATGGTCCTACACAATAAACTGTTCAAATATAGCATATTTGGTTTACAGGGAAAGTTAGCTTGAAGTATTATGTTTACAAAGATACCAAAATATCTCTAAAAAACGATTGAGGTCACACAGATATCACGTGAAATAAATAACGCTGTTTATTGGTTGGAAAACTGACCAATTGCAAAAGTCTACAAAACCCCTTACAACTTCAGAACTATTTGTCCGATTTTTGATTGGATGAAAGTTTTGGATAGGGGAAATTGTGATGAATCCATCGATACATAGGTTTAACTAAGAAACCCTATTGGGCGGGCTTTAGAGATTGACGAAAGTTGAGTTATTTTGTTATGTTTTGTATGAATTTTCGGGCGCCGATTGATTTGTAGAAAACTAATAAACTGCAACGATGATTACGTATGTAAATATACGTTTTAGAAAGAAATTGTAAATACAAAAATTAAAGTCTGAAACATTACCTTTCCAATGGTGTTTGTCTTTTTGAGATTGGAAGATTTTTAGTGGGTCAAATATTCAATACAATCACGCGTTACAAATGTGTTGTCATGATCGCACGTTTCGTGCGATCTGCCGGTTTTAGGGTTAAATAGTCTGAAGTTCTAACTTATAGTTTTTAGTCATAATATGTTTACCTGTATTCAACATTTAACAGTAGAGTGTAAAACAAGATCATCGTCTGTGAAAATATCAGTCGAGGGTCGGACAGTAAATTTACACCGAAACTAAAATAAGAGTAACCACATGAAAAAACTATATCCAAACATAAATTAAAATTTTTGCTATTTTTGGACTCTTGGTTGTTTAGTTTTTGTTCTCTACTAGAAAATAAACAGTTTTTTTTCAGGTTTTGGTTTTAATACTTTTTAAAATAAGTTTATACTAACATAGCCTATAAAACAGGACTAATCATGTGTAGTAGGACAAGAAATTAAAATTAAAGGTTAAATAAATTGAAATCAACTGTAAATAGATATCAGAAGAATGCAACACTGAGCTTTTTGTTAGTATTAGTTAATTATATCACCATGCAAGCCTTGCCAAACAAAATATATTTTTATGTAATCTTGAATAAGTTAGGCCTACAGCCTACTTAAAACATTTTTCCGCTGTTGAAGAAAGCGAGTGAGAAATAACCGAAAAAATACTGTTCAGAACATTGATAAACATTACACTGTGTACTCAATAATATTGGAAGCGTTTCTCTTGAACAACAATGCATTAAATCAAGCACTCATCGTGAAATGATTTATATATTTTATTATCGGGGTCACTATTTTCGGGAAAGTCAGGAAACATTTGTCATTTCATTGAGCATGATGATGGAAAAACTAAGAGGTTCCAGCTTGCCATTAAGCATTTTTTCTTTATGATAACATCTATAGTAGGCCTATGTTAAATATATAAAAAAATCATGTTTTTAAATTACAAATGGAGTAAGTTGAAATTTAAATAAATAAAATTTGAGATTTTTATTTCTAAATAAAATCTTATTAATGATAATAATCTTTATTTACATTTAAGTGTAGGCCTAAACTAACGCTTGAGTTTTATTATTGACGGATGCTGCTAAATATAGGAAGTGTGATTTAAGATCAGTTATAATTAAGGATTTGGGGAATATAAAAACTAAAAGTGAATGTGCAGGCTACTGTTTCCTTTAATTGTTTAGTACAATATAGTCCATTTAAAACACGGGGTATGACCTCAGAAAATGCCCCACGGACCAGACCGCTTGTACTTTATGTTTTTTGGGACGTTGATTCCGAAAATCAAGGTCCTGCGGCTCTAAAATCCTGGCATCACCACTAGGGCTGTTTTTCACAACGTTTATGGCATCTCCAAATAATGCTATGGAATGCACAAATTATGATAAAATTTATAAATTTAGTACCGGTAGCCCAATAGAAACTGACCAAAAAATGCACCTTAATGGTTCGCCGTAGGGGTTGAAACCACAACTAATTTGACGAAAAATTAGGAAATGATGGAAAATAAAATGTGCTTTCTACTTTTTGGTGGGAGGTAAATGAACGGGGTCGTGAGATTATCTGAAGTAGTTTTCAACCCTTGGGGAATGGAATAACATACGTTTAAAAAAATCTAAGATTGTGTTTTTGAGTTAGGCTATCAAAATTTTGTAAAACAAGATGTAAAATGTTATACTCAACATTTTTTTTTTTTGAGGTTATCATGTTACATATCAAATGAAAGCTCATTTAATAAGCTGTACATGAACTTATCCAAAACGTTGTAACTTATTTCCACAATTTTCAAAAATTGATTTTAAAAAACCCGAACTTGTCGGTTATAGGCACCTTGTCACCTTTTACTTTCTCCCCCTATACCATAGTATATGGAGAAAGTATTGTATTCGTCAAAATTTTCGAGTTTGAGTTTTTGGTGGAAATATCCGTTTTGGGTCCCCCTGAACCTAAAAAAGTGGTTTTCGGAGTGATGTCTGTGTGTGTGTCTGTGAGTCTGTTTGGATGTTATCAGACCTAGAGCCTAAACCAGTCGTCCGATTTTGATGAAATTTGGTATGGAGGTACTAATCCACGGTATCTCCAGGCGTTTTCTTCATTTTTGTGAATTTTTTATTTTTAAGGGTAATTTTCCCATAAAAAACCTTAAAATAACGGAAAAATCAACTTTTCTCAAAAACGGCTCTAACTATTTTGATTAAAATTTTATGTTTTATTAGGGACCTAAAGTACTATAAACTGTAAAATTTTAATCATAATCGTTCGAGCCGTTTTTGAGAAAAGTTGGTTTTTCCGTTATTTTATGGATTTTTATGGGAAAACAACTTTAATACAAAATCACCTCTCCTACCCCACCCTACAAGTCACCGTGAATGTGTTTAATAATTTAAATATGTTTATGAGAAAGTATGTGCCAGTTCCTGGTACCGTTTATTTTAAGGATTATTTTCGCCTGCTCAAAATGAGTCTTATACTGTAGTCTACATTAGTTCTATAACACATTAATCTTAATATTTTGAAGTTATATTTTTGTTCAATTCTATCAAATTAATCTGCACATCATTTTTCACAGGATCTTACTAAAGTAGCGACATATTTTTCGTTCACACATGTGTATATCTGATTTCCTGAAACAAAGCACCTACTATTCATTAGAGGAATATATGAATTATGATTTAAATAAATAAATGTTAAATTTTAAGAAACGATAAATTTTAAGAAATGTTAAATTTTAAGAAATATGTTAAATTTTAAGAAATGTCAAATTTTAAGAATTTAAATTTAATGGACTATTGCTGATTACATTGTAAACAAATGTTTAAAAGCAAAATAAAACTATTCTATTCTATTGTTGAAGGGTCAAAGTCAAAAAATAAGACAATTTCAAAGAAAACAAAATTAAAACTAAGTATTCAATTTTATATAAATATATAGCATATTAGGTAAATAACATGTTCAGGAACCTTATCTCATATGTAGCTGAACTGAATTTTATGAATTTCTATTTTTTTATGGACTTTTAGTGTACCAAAGCATCAATGGACACAAATCGGTCACGCTTGCTAAATCGGCAAAATATTACTTTGAGATTAGCTTAAAAATATAATAAATAATATCTATATACACAATAACATTCAGTTAATAATTCTGTACAGAAATTATACAGTCAGATTTTGAATCAAACATATATATACTGACGATTTCATATATGTGGCAGTGATCGGATAGTAGCGATTGTGACTGCGTTGTAGCAATCTTAACCGTGTGGTAGCGATCGGACTGTTTTGGTAATGATTTGAATTTAAGATTACAAAATGCTGGAAGACAAGTAAAATAGTCATTTTGATAATTAAAACAAACAATGGTTGTGGTAAGCAGCTTTTAATGTTGAAATAAACAAAGCAAACGAGAAATCATAACAAAGTAGGCCTACTGATTGGCTATAATGCTATAATAATGTAATATTAAAAACAAAGCAAAGTAACTTCTTGAATTAATATGTATAACAGCACGATCTTTAGAAACAAAATCTTTAATAATTCCAGATAAAACATAAACAAAAGATATAATTACTGAAAGCGGTAAATAAACAAAACTGTCACGTAATACCATAGCGGTCACGCTACCGATTTACACATGACCGTTTTGTAATTTTTAAGTAAAACTCGGTGAATTAGCATTAATAGGTAACACAGGATTGTCTTATTGAGTTTAGGATAGCCTATAGACTACGAATGCACAACTAAACTAACTAGGCATGTTGGTTAGGCCTACTGCAATATTTTAATATATACTTAAACTATTTACGTGACCGTTTTGTCATGCAATTAAGGTACTATTATTAGTTACCTTAAATTTAAGTGATTTTTTTTAAGAATGTAACAAATTGAAACTATTTCAACTAAGCCAGCAGTTGAAGTTCACTAATAAACTTCCAACAGACTACTGTTTGCGCCAATTCTATCGCGATCGATAATGTAAAGGCAGCTTTTATAACGTTAGGCGGTCTTTGCTCAGCTGTTTTAGGGACAAGTGTTGAATAAGAAGAAAAAAACAGTTATCTTGTCCTCTGATCGAATATTAGTTATTAATTAATCATCACATAACCTACGTTTATTCTATGCCGTTTTTGCCGAGATTATCGATCTCTTTGTTTGTTTATTTGTTATTCACCATTTAAGATAGCTGGTCAAGGACAGTGACCGATTTGTATTTCTCAGAAAGGAAACATATTTTATTCACTAAAAATAGTAACTTTTTATCATGCAACTTATTTAGTGAGAAAGAAAAAAGTGTTTTAGAAATATAAAAATGTAGGCCTAGGCCTATTTCTGTCATAAAATATTTTTTTATAAAGGGACTATAAAATTGTCCTATTTTGTGACTTTGACCCTTAAACTTAATATTTTGAAGTTATATTTTTTTTCAATTCTATAAAATTAATCTGCACATCATTTTTCACAGGATCTTACTCTAGTAGGAACATATTTTTGGTTCACACTTGTTCTGTTGTTGAAGTGTATTTACGTAAAATATTTTGAAACTAATCCACTGTGGTGATGTTTTGTTTTGCAGGTGAATCTTGAGGACTGATACATTTTAATATAAGCCTATAATGGTTTCAACCAGGCAGCAGAGTAACATTAATAGCAGTGGGGACAATTCCGGTACCGAATCCGGAGGTGCGACAAAATCTCTCAGACACACATCGGCTCCGTCGCAAAGTACTCAGTGCAGTGATATAGTCAGTGTCATTAGTAGTTTAAGTCAGCCGTATGTTTCAAGCGCTAAACTTCTCGACCTCCCGCACGAAGTATTGGAGAAAATATTTTCATATCTTGGTTTTCGAAATGTTTCACAGCTACGATTGGTAAGTTTGTATATATTTTTTATCTTAAGGGGATTCCCTACTGAAAATAGGGGTTTTCTGTAGTAAGAATTTTTTAATTATGAACCATTTTTTTCATTCATTAGAACCTAAAAAATTGTTTACGCTTATAGGAATTGGGATAGAAATAACCAAATGGTAAAATTTCGCAATTATAATTTATCAATGAGCAACATATGTTTCACCGTTAGGCATCATCAGGCTACTAAATTGAAATACAGCAAGTATCTTAAAACTAACATACAAACAAAAATAGAAGGAGTGGGAGTGACAATGGAAATGACCAGGGAGGGCAATGGAATGTGGAGATTGTAGTTGTGAATATGTAGGGCAATCAGGTAGGCCTAGATCCATTAATAAAAGAATTAAGGAAAACATTAGTAGCTGGAAGTATGGTAAATCTAATTCCAATTTTGCTAATCATTTACTGGAAACTGGACATACATTTAACCCAAAAATAAATGTAAAGTTATTACATATGGAAGAAAAAAGTAGGAAATTAAATAACCTAGCATGTCTGGAAATTAATAGATCTGTTTTTAAAAATCATACTTATAACTTAAATGACCAAATTTTTCTCAATCCATCCCCCTTGTTAAAACCCATTATGTAACCACACCTTACCCTTGCAGTGTTTACCTAAACCACATTAGTATTAGTTAATTATATCACCATGCAAGCCTTGCCAAACAAAATACATTTTTATGTAAGCTTGAATAAGTTAGGCCTATAGCCTACTTAAAACATTTTCCCGCTGTTGAAGAAAGCGAGTATGAAATAACCGAAAAAATACTGTTCAGAACATTGATAAACATTACACTGTGTACTCAATAATATTGGAAGCGTTTCTCTTGAACAACAATGCATTAAATCAAGCACTCATCGTGAAATGATTTATATATTTTATTATCGGGGTCACTATTTTCGGGAAAGTCAGGAAACATTTGTCATTTCATTGAGCATTGATGATGGAAAAACTAAGAGGTTCCAGCTTGCCATTAAGCATTTTTTCTTTATGATAACATCTATAGTAGGCCTATGTTAAACATATAAAAAAAAAACATGTTTTTAAATTAAGTTACAAATGGAGTAAGTTGAAATTAAAATAAATAAAATTTGAGATTTTTATTTCTAAATAAAATCTTATTAATGATAATAATCATTATTTACATTTAAGTGTAAACTAACGCTTGAATTTTATTATTGACGGATGCTGCTAAATATAGGAAGTGTGATTTAAGATCAGTTATAATTTAGGATTTGGGGAATATAAAAACTAAAAGTGAATGTGCAGGCTACTGTTTCCTTTAATTGTTTAGTACAATATAGTCCATTTAAAACACGGGGTATGACCTCATGAAATGCCCTACGGACCAGACCACTTGTACTTTAGGCCTATGTTTTTTGGGACGTTGATTCCGAAAATCGAGGTCCTGCGGCTCTAAAATCCTGGCATCACCACTAAGGCTGTTTTTCAAAACGTTTATGGCATCTCCAAATAATGCTATGGAATGCACAAATTATAACAAAATTTATAAATTTAGTAGCCCCATAGAAACTCACCAAAAAATGCACCACAATGGTTCGCCGTAGGGGTTGAAACCACAACTAATTTGATGAAAAATTAGGAAATGACTAAAAATAAAATGTGCTTTCTACTTTTTGGTGGGAGGTAAATGAACGGGGTCGTGAGAATATCTGAATTAGTTTTCAACCCTTGGGGAATGGAATAACAAACGTTTAAAAAATCTAAGATTGTGTTTTTGAGTTAGGCTATCAAAATTTTGTAAAACAAGTATACGCAACATTTTTTGTTTTGAGGTTACCGGTATCATGTTACATATCAGAGGAAAGCCCAAAAATAAATGTAAAGTTATTACATATGGAAGAAAAAAGTAGGAAATTAAATAACCTAGCATGTCTGGAAATTAATAGATCTGTTTTTAAAAATCATACTTATAACTTAAATGACCAAATTTTTCTCAATCCATCCCCCTTGTTAAAACCCATTATGTAACCACACCTTACCCTTGCAGTGTTTACCTAAACCACATTCCATTGCTCTCCCTGGTCATTTCCATTGTCACTCCCACTCCTTCTATTTTTGTTTGTATGTTAGTTTTAAGATACTTGCTGTATTTCAATTTAGTAGCCTGATGATGCCTAACGGTGAAATATTTTATGTTGCTCATTAATAAATTATAATTGTGAAATTTTACCACTTGGTTATTTCTATCCCTATTATGGAGTTTCACCAAGTACCAACTGTTTTTACTTTAAACTTATAGGAATTTGCAAAAAGAATTAATTTTACATACCTTTTTGAGTTTTTTTAGTTCTTTTTAGGCAAAAAATATGTTTTTTTAAATCTCTTGTAACTTTTTTACTACTGAACCAACTTGGCCGTTTGATATCATGCTTTAAAGTAAGTTATATAAAAAGTACTAACTTTTTGGGTGTAGTCATATTCTTACCACTAAAAGTTTAGTAGTTATGACCTTACAAAAAAAAAATGTATATAAAAACAAATTTGTGATTTACACATTTAAAAAAAAACTCATGTATTTGTCCTAGAGGAATATAAATACCCAAAACGTTGCACTATGAGCTACTAAAGATGTGGTAAAAATTTCATCACTGTAGCTTTTACAGTTAAAAAGCTATAAGAACTTTTGTGTGAAAAATATCAATATTGAAAAGTTGCGGGAAATCGCGTTTAAAGATTAATTACCTTAGTTATTTTAGCAGCCATAGAGGGGAATAACTTGCACAACCAGTAGTTGTAGTCAAGATATGTTTTACTTACATATTGGAGGCATTGAAAGCCTAATAATAAATATTGTTGTCCTTCTTTGCAATTACTTAAAAAAAATCTTTCTAGTCCAAATAGCAAACATAAAGAAATTCAACTCGACTAAAAGTAGGTATGTGCATTGCTTTGAATACATTTTTCACGCTGATATAAAGAACTTTTGTGGCATATGTTATGTTTTTCTTAAACCTTAAAAACTATAGAATCGGGGAAAAAAAGAAAAAAATATTTTTTTTTTTTTGGAAAATGGTAATTTTTCAGTAGGGAATCCCCTTAAGGGCCTGCTCCAGTAAAAATAAAATGGATTTTTATCCCATAAGAGCAATGTTAAATTTCATACCATTTGTTTCGTTTACTTTTTATCATAAAATTGTTTGCAAGGTCTCATTTTAAGCAGTCACAATACGCATCCTTCTTGCAATTTACATTTTTAAAAATGTCTTTCATTTGTCAAGTAACTGACATTTTATAAGTACAAAGTTTGATTTTTTTCCCTAACACAATAAAAAATTAATAATGAAAAAAAATTTGCAAGCAGGATCCGAAATTTTATAAAGAATATTCAGTTTTTTTTCAACACGCAATTACAAAAGATAGACTTATAAAATGGTTTGAAATGAGGCAATGTCAAAGCGTTCAGTTGCAAGAAATTGCACTGCTTAGATAGGGATACAGTGATACCGGAAGTGCGTTTCCTGTTGCTTTCTCGCGTACTGGAGCAGACCCTTAAGTTAGCAGAACGGTTTGACTTTTTTTAGTAGATTTAATTCTTTCGGTAGTTTGTGTTGTAATATTAGAATATTGGGTGATGTGCGGTTTTTTGTAAAAGCATTAGGGAAGCGGGACTGTCCTCCTCGCTAATAAAACTGTCATTTAAAGCGGCTGAGAACTGTTTTCACAACAGAACAAGTACGGGTTTTCACCATCCCTAACTTGGCCCCCTGAGGGGTCACCGAAATTTATTTTTTGTACACCTATTTTCAAGGGGCTCCTGAGAACGTTGACCAAATTTCAACCCTCGGACCATTAGGTGCTGGAGATAGGGAAGTTTAAAGTTGCAATTTTTTTTACATTTTTGTACTTCTTGTTCT